>JAVHLV010000165.1:0-144882 GCA_036785495.1 Colletotrichum neosansevieriae | reverse complement strand
GGAGGGGGGGGGGGGGGGGGGGGGTGGATTAGGGTGTTTGCAGGACCCCTCAGGAGGGCGGCAATCGGCAAGGTGACGCATTCGGTGGACGATCTCAGGCGGAAAACAGTGTTGATTGGCAGGAATCACACAGCCGAGGAGGCGACTTACACCGGGAACTCAACAGGGTGAAGGGCATCCGGGAGAAGCGTGAGGAGAAGCTCCAGCGGCGTAACGTGCTCCAAGAACAGGCGCGGGTGGCCAAGACACCACAGAGGCATGGCAGGGCATGTGGCATGTCCAAGTGAGCTCGCTGACTCGACACAACCAACGTCAAATCCTTAGCATCACTTTTGTTTTTGCCTTCACGAGTGTAATCAAACCAAGTGGGCGGGTAGATTGTGTAGCGTCGCAGATCCCTCAATGTACACACACACACAGATCACGAGCCCAGAGGACTTGCAGATGCATTTGTTCGCCAAGTGTCAACATGTCACGATGTGAGACGCAGCGAACGCAAATCACCCAAGCTTTACCACCAAGTATCACAGTCACGATATCAGAAAACACATCAAGGGGGCGGCAGCGATTGTGGAAACCATTGAATTTCGCAAGCAGTGCTGATTCCTCCGAACTCACTGCACTCGGGTATGAAGCGATCCTCAATTAGCGGTTCCACGTCCTCACGTCCAGGGTTGGCCATCGCAAGACCACCCAAACGCTCATGTGAAAAGCCATTTCCAGCTGCCCACCCCATGCAGAGAGAAGACAACAAAACTCCAAGGCGTAAAGCGTAGACGCGGGAAAGAGAGGACGACGACGTGAGCGGTTTTGTGTGTACTTTTGCGTGGCAAAACTGAGAGAGAAATGCAAATTCCGATTCGTTGTGTGCGTGATGCAAGGATATCCGGAGACCCCAAACGCCCCTGTAGTTTTTGATTTGGTCAAAAGGAATTTTTGGATGTTCCATCTTCTATCCGCAAAGGTGTCTGATTATGTTCTGTTCGGAGACAGCAGACTCTAAGAGCCTGTGCCAGGGTTGTCTATACGCCCATGCCCAGGTCGCTTGCTTTTGCAGATCCGAGATGTACCACCAGTGATGAACCGTCCAAGTCGTTAGATAGATAAAACACCCAAGGGCTCCTTTTTGAATTGCCGAAAGAAAAGCGTCGTTGCGAGACGTTTACTTTCTGCGGAAGGAGCAGCCCTCAGTGAGTCTGGCCTTACCACCGGTAGGCTGGCACAGCACGGTGGTGCATCCCTGGCAGATGACGACGGTCTGGGCGTGGGAGAAGACGGTGGTGATGGTGAAGCAACCGGGGCACTTGACGTCCATGAAGAAGGAGCGGGGGGCAGGCACAAGGGTCTGTTCTTCGTGTGAGTATCGTGTGTTCGTGGTGTTCAGGGGATGGTGGTGGTGTTGCGGTATCGCGAGCGTACCTTGAGCTTGTGCTTGCGGGCCTCGGCGGCCGGAGAGGGGTTGAGAAGATCAACGGCGAGAACCTGCAGCGAGAAGCCATCAGCATGATGGTTCCTTTATCAAATGATCGCGTGCGCCTAGTCGTCCAGCGTGTGCCGATGTTGATATGTCTTCGCGTTGCTGTCCATCTTCGTCCTCAGCCGTACCATCTTTCCCCCCTCTTCTTTTTTTCTTCGGTCGCGATCGTAATTTTTCGTTGTTTTTGGGGCCGTCGAATTCGAGTTCACACACTGGTTGCGACGCAGAGAATCATGCAAAGGTGGTTTCTTACCATCTTGACTGATCTGATCGGTGGTTGATTGATCGATTATCGGTGCGAGTGCGGTCGGGCTTGGATGGAATCTGGATGATTGAGGTGGCAGATTGGCAGCACTCGTGATGGTTGACGATGGCGAAAACTTCGATTGGGAGGCGGTACACTCCGCTGGCCAAAACTCTGGTGCTAAGCAGCAAGCGCAACCTAGGGTTTTCAGCCCCGATGCGGGCACGTGATATGGGCCCTTCCTGATTTGGCCAACCGGCCAGGCAAGCGGAGCAAAGGCCCCGCTTACCTAAGGCCTCACCGCGGGGTTACCTACCTTACCTAACCTACCTTACCTTGCATACGTGCAGACAGGTTTAATCTAGACTGCCTAGGAGAGCGGGTTGTGTCGTTAGGCAACTGCAAAGCTCCTTTTATAATTGCTGCAGACTTTTTGAATCTTTGCGCGTTACACTCAGCTCTTCTTCTTTCAAACTTCAAATTTTCTTCACACCTGCAAATCCGTCACAATGGCCGCGCCGGGAGACCAAAGAATCGCCGTACCCATCGATGACCCCAACGCAGACACCGAGTGGTACGTTCTATCTTGACAGCTGCGCGACGACTCCTGACGCATGCCGCCAGGAACGACATTCTCCGAAAACATGGCGTCATCCCCGAGAAGCCCCCAAGTCCGACCCCAATGATCGAGGAAGCGATCCTTGAGGGCCGCCGGTTAGCGCACGAGAACAGATTGGAAGGCAAGGATCTGGACGAGCTCGATGAGCTCGAGGACGACGAAGACGAGGCATTTTTGGAGCAATATCGTCAGCGCAGGATGCAGGAGCTGAATGCGCTTACGAAGAAGGCTCTCCACGGCTCCGTCTACCCTACCACGAAGCCCGAATATCAGCGCGAGATTACCGAAGCGTCAAATGACGGGCCTGTCTTCGTCAACCTGACGTCGTCTTTGGGCACAAATGTCGAGTCGAGAGTTCTGTCGGAGCTCTGGAGGCAAGCGGCGAGAGAGTACGGCGAAGTGAAGTTCTGCGAGATGCGCGCGGATAAGGCGATCGAGAATTATCCCGAACGGAATTGCCCGACGATTCTGGTTTATAGGAATGGAGATATCGTGAAGCAGATCGTCACCTTGATGCAGCATGGTGGCGTTAAGATGAACATGCTTCAGATTGATAATCTGTTAGTCGAGGTTGGCGCTGTTAAAGATTCAGACATGCGCGTCGCCAAGCGTCGTAGACAGGCCGAGGACGAAGAGGAAGAGAGGGCAATGGGCAAAGACAAAGGCATCAGACAAGGGACTGTCTCCAAGTCGACAGGCGATTCTGACGATGAGGACTGGGATTGAGAGACGAGTACTGAGGGAACGTGGTCAACTGCTTGTATGCAACTTGTCGCGACGTTGGTCAGCATTGAACCATAGAAAGAGCAAGTCAGCAATATCCTGAATGTCGGACTCACGCAGATGCCGTTTGAGGTACAGAGGGGAAAAAATTACCTTCCCAAGTGAGGGCCGAGGACGAACGAGCTCTGTGGTTGAGACTCCGAGGACACCTGTTTCTGCGATGTGGGGCCATCTCTGATTGATTATAGGTAGATCCGTCGCAAAGATATAGCAGCTGCCAACTGGAAGCTACAAACGCTCCATAGGAGCCAGCAACATCAGCAACAAAAGAAAAGGGGAAAAGAAAAATCAGGGGAACCAATCAGTGCCATAGAAGAAGCCTGTCTTGTCGATGCTCGAAGACCGGAGACCACGAGGGGTGCATTCGGATGCTGGCATCATGTTGTGCATCTGGTTGGTGCCCCGCGTCTTGTAGCGGACCCCTTCCACGTCCAGTCCCTGAAATCGGTGCAGTCCAGGTCAACGGGACCGCAGGCCCATGCGCGTGGGGTGTCCCCGCTAGCCGTTTCCGGATATAGGTAGCACGGTAGCTCCCGAGGCGCTTCTTGTTGACTTCAGGATCGGGAGGGAGTGCTGGTCGCGTGAGTACGTAAGTAAACAAACTTGTCAAAGAAGAGAGCAGAGAGACGGAAGGAAACTCGGTTCGAAAAGCGACTGAACCAGCCTGAATTCTCGGCCAAGTTGGGGCTGCTCGGAGCTTGGTTCGGAGATCGTGTGAGTGAGATCGTGGCCGCCCCCCCCTGGCCGAACGCGTTGAAGCCCCCCCCACTTGCGTCACGACGCGCCTGGCCGTGTCCCACTCCTTCCGGCGGCGGGCGCTGGGCAGCTTCACTTAGACCCCTTGCGCACAATTCCATTTCCTCTCCTTCCACCTCCTCCTACCTACTTTCCCAATCTTCGAGATGGCCGACGAACCCGCCCTTCCGCGTCTTCCTCCCGTTATTAGCTGGAACGCGCAAACAGAGCGCTTTAGCAACAATCCCAGGAAGCGCAGACATGGACTCGAGAACTCTGGTACGCCCCCTTCGTACTCGAACTCGAGCGACGCCGCCGTCTTTTCCAGCGATGATGACCCCGGCCTAGATAACTATGTCGAGGGCCGGCGGAAGAAGCGCTACACTGGATCGTGGTATCAGCAGCAGCCAATTGCGTCATCAGATTCTGCGACTGGAGAGCCGCGGCCGGCACTGAGGGGGAAGCGGGCTTTCAGGCGTGACATGGACAGTGGTGTCTATTTGAATAGCGACAGCACCGATGGAGACGACAGTGCCATGATGCCCGATCTACCGACGCAGGCTAGACTACCACAGCTCAACGTCACGCCTGCCCCTGTGGCTGTGCCTGCTTGTCGTCGTAATTACATCCCTGCCGAGGAGCTGGAGGCTCGAGACAAGATTCAAACATTTTTGGAAGAAGGAGAGGAGAGGATTGATCTTTCGTGAGCCGCATCGCTTTGTGATACTCCAGCATGCGCTAACTTCTGCTAGCATGATGGGCCTGAACACATTATCTGATGCAACCATTCGACCGTTGTCTGAATTCATCTGTATTCCTGTTGTTGCCGATGGAGTGCCATTTGAGCAGAAGGATCCAGCCTTGGAGCTCTACTTGTATCGCAACCCGTTACTGCGGGTCCCAGGGGCCGTCTTCGACCTCGAGCATCTCACAGTACTTTCCCTCCGTGGTTGCAGGCTCAGAGAGCTTCCTCCAGCAATTGGGAGGATGCGCAAGCTAAGAACCTTGAACCTTGCACAGAACCTGCTGAGATACCTTCCAGCGGAATTGCTTGATCTGATGGCTCCATCCGCAGCACTAGGAGAGTTGCTTCTCCAAGGCAATCAATTCTTCCAGACCTCTGATCTCCCCCGCCTGACTGACTTGAACAACTTCGGTTCTGAGGGCTCAACTGAGAAGGAGCTTTTTGAGTCTGGTAATCTGGCTCCTAACGGCATCGCAACTAGATACTTGGCACGATCTCCCGTTCACTATATGGACACCCGGGGAGGGCACCAGTCGGACTTTCGCCTGGATCCCGAGGCGGCTATTGTACCACTCGAACGCTTCGAGTGCAATGAGGATTCATCTCTAGTCACACCGCCTTCCTCCGCGCCATCTCAGCCCAGATCGACAGGCAGAAGGAGGACGGCTGATGCGATCGGAAGCCGGGTTCCCAGTCTGATGGAGCTTTCACTCCGCAGCGCCTACAACACCTCAAACCTCAGCGACCTGCCGGATTATTTCCCTCCCGGAATGGAGAAATTCCGTGCTATTATGGACCGCGTCATAGACGTGAAAGAGGCAGGAGGGATGGTGTGTTTCGAGTGCAAAAAGCCCTTCGTGATACCGACGGCTCAATGGCTGGAGTGGTGGCAGGTTTGCATGATTGACAAGACTCAAAGAGAGGGTGAAAGCTTTCTCAAAGCTCGACCATGGACCGACCTGTCGGAAGAGAATGACGGTGCTGTGCCATTTTTGCGCAAAGGTTGCTCGTGGAGGTGTGGCCCTGCTGGTATCAGTGAGGGACAGTGGTCGACCCAATCGTGAGAGGCGCCGCGTAACAGCTGATGACTGGGCTAAAGGGTCATTGGCAGTAGTTTCAAGTAAATTACAGGCGGCGCATTTGTCACATTTAGGCTAGGAGTTGGAGGCGGACGGTTCAAATATTCAGGAATCCCATGGGTATGGGACTGTTCTCTAACTGAAGCTCGCTCCGACTCCTTTGCATATTGCGCCATTATCGTACCACTCAACTGCGGGCAGAATCTCAGATGCAACCCACCTGGCCGTCTGTGAGTGCAAGCTGCCGTGACCGAATGGCTTACCAGTCCTTTCTTTTCTCATCCTCTCTCCTAGATCCAGCTGCGTCACATTTTGCTGTAACGTCTCCACTTCGCCGGCCTCCGCCATAGTGTCCCGCGGCAGTGACGAGCGCCCTTCAGCCAGGGCCTGGAATACGACGAGCTGGTCTTGGAGGAACTCGTCGCAGGTCGAGTTGCGGACAGATAGTTCCTTGGCGAGGTCGGCCACTAGTCTCCTCGAGACGAGCGACGCGACAGTCTCCCTTTGCTTGTCTTTGCGTGGTGTGGACATGAGGATGTCGCGACCCCAACGTAGGTCTGTGGCGGAGCGGGCTACGAGGAGGGTGTAGATACGCGCGTCACTGCCTGAGTCCTCGACGAGCTTGAAGTTGATCTCCGCGGATGGCAGTAGCTCTGAGATGTCTCTTGCGAGGGTGTTTTGGAGGTCTGAGTGCATGTGTGACGGCACAATCATCGAGACGTCTACGAATCTGACTTCGAGGTCGGACGGATCGTGGGGTGTCGTTGTATTGAGTACCCGCAAGGGCTGGCCTCGTTTCAGGGGATGAATGGTCAAGCAGATCGAGCCTCTGCTCTGCGGACCTAGACTCCAGCCGCGCCGCTTTAAGCGTCTTTCCACGCTGATGCCAAAGACGTCTTCGAGTCGCGGAAGGAGAACTTGATCGAGGTACTCATAGCTCAAAGACATACCAACATTGGTCCCGCCGGTGATCTCGAGTTCCACGGGTGTAACCTCGCCTTCTTCACCTGCAGCATATAAAAGGAAAGGGAGGACGGCCTGGAGTATGAGTAGTGTGCTTGCGGCGCCGGTATCTGCCGCAATCTTGACCCGTCTGCCTTTGCTGTTCAGGGCGGCGGGAGGCGGGATCCGGGGCGCGAAGGAGAGCGTGCTGCTACCGACTTCGAGACCTTCCACGTCAGCTTCCGTAGCCTCTGCTAGCCATCTGATGGCAGTGACGTGCTGAGCTTTGAGACCTGAAAGTGCGTAAGCTACCTAAGGGGAGGATGGACTTTGGATTACCCTTTTTGAGGCTGAGCAAACCAGTATGATCTTACCGCCACCCTTCCCGCCGGAACGGGACGCCCTGTTACCACGGACATTGACTACCCGGATCGATTGAGAAGTTACTGCCGCCAAGGCGACAGCGACGCGTACGAGTTGACCGCCACCCTCGCCCGTCCGCCCGTCCATCTCAATGGGCTTGTTTGATGCCATCGTTATGTCCGGGATGGTGAAGCTGTAATGTTTCGGTGTGTTTGATGGCCGAGAAAGGGCGGATGATTGGTGAATATACGAAAAAAGTGAGATCGCCTATCTTATGCCGCAGGTAAGACCAAGCTGCAGATAATAGGATCTGACGGAAATGGGGATTCGAAGGTGCTCCCAGAGAAGTTTCTAAGTGAGATGCAAGTTTCCCGGGCTGTATTTATTAATGACAGGTGAATAAAGGGTTGGATTGAGGTTGCCTGCCTATTCGGGCGGTGGTCTGTGTTACTGGTGTTAGTCACACGCCGGGAACACGGCCTCGGTTGATATTCCGCGATGCCGTCTACCCGTTTAACTTCACCTTTACCTTTTTCTGATCTGCCAAGGTAAATGACTACGCATGAGATGACCGATTGCCAAATTTAACCACGAGTTATACCTGGAGTTGCCTACAAGGAGCCAGGCGGAGTCCTGAGGATTGGCTGCCTCGATAGGTGCGTCGCTCTCTCGAGGATTTGCTGGGCTGTGCTTAAGCATCCATACTATATGTAGCGTGGTGGTGGGGTTGCTAGTCAACCATCGGCGGTCAGCACAACAGGACTTATAAGAAGCCGTTTCCTTTCACCAATGTTTTCCTCATGGTAAACTGGAATTCCCGATGGAGCATTTCAACTGGCGTTCCCGAGGGTAGCTAGCTGCATTGCAACAGGTTTCCTTTCGTCCTAGCGTCCCCCCATCTACTGCAAACAGATAGAGTTTCCGGTTGATCCCGCCATTTCCAGCACTGACCCCCTGCCAAATCCAACGACATCTACCTATATTTTTGACTGCGTTTTTTTTGTTCACTTTCTTCCGAATACCAACCCAGGTGTTTTACGGATCGCTGCGTTCAAGAAGTGCCGAGACACAGCAACACTTAGCCTGCGGACCCTTGATGTTGGGCCAATCAGGCAATGGCATTTACCAGCATGGCTGCATAATCGGGGTCTCCCTATCGCCGCCATGCGATGGGCCATGCCGATCTGTTTTGCTCCGCAGAGATCGTCCGCTACTTCCGAGTCTCAATTGCGTTGATTCGGTCTGGCCTGCCGTCCCGCCACTAGCACAGCCCCGAGAGGTCGGAGGAGTCGGCCTCGAACGTCGTTGAATCAGTCTCGGACTCAGCGAGCCCCGTCGGCTTGCATGTCCCTTTGGGCGACAAGGGCCGATGAAGCGGAAGAGGCGAATCCGTGATGGTCTCGGAACGTGGCTCTGCTACGGAAAGGCTGCTCAGGAGGTTTCACGGAAACCTATTAACCTTGTGTGTGCTCAATTTCCTAAGGATTGATTCGACGACGCGTCTCAACTGCTGCATGCCAAATGCCAGTCATCCCATCCGGCTGCCTCAGCATGGAAAATACAACGCCTCATGAGAAACGTCTGGTGTGGCGCGACGCCACATCAAACAAGCCAACAACGACTGCATCAGAGCCTCCATCTAAGCCTTGGGCAACCGTACAAAAGGTCGATATGCCCGCGTTTACCACGGAGGGCAAGGTCCTTTTATACAGGAAAAAAAAAAAAAATCCATTGCACAACCACACCAAGATCTAAACGGTAAGGGAACGCACTTTGCAGTCCACACAAGAGAGGGAACCCCGGAACATCCATCAATAATCTTCCAAACTGACATCTGAGCACCATTCCAGTCCCAATATTCTTTTCTCAGAGCGGAAGTCTTCCCTCAGATTATTCTTTTCTTGACATCGCCTTTTTTTTTCTTTTGGGAGGGGAGGTGTAAGTCTACCTCGCCCTCGTGAAAAAGACATGCGTTTACGGGTGGTAATATGCCGCCGCCGTGTAAATGCAATAGAAGGACCCAACATAGATGTGTCGTTCAGCAGGTGCGTATTCCGAGACACGTGATCGTTACAAGTGGGTGTTAATATCCGCAGGCCTTTATCGACGTTAGCTAATGCCATCGAGAGACGCTTTGGGAGAGCAACTCACTACGCAAAGGAAGCCAAGTCCATGTCAATCGGTGGGGTTCGACACTTAATAACCGTAGTTCGTCGAGCCGCCATTACTACCTTCGTCGGAGCTGAGTTCTACATATTGGGGGTACGTTGGGTTGGTTGAAGATGCTGGGTAAGTCTGATACCCAAATCCCTCATCGAAGGTTTGGATATTCCTTGCCTGTACATCCTGACGGGGAGAGGGCTGCTGGAATTGTATCGGCCCGCGGTTTCTGGCGTAGTTTCGTTTCTTTCTGCGATCTTCTGCCTTTACGCGATGTTCTCCTTCTGGGATACTTCGACAAGTCAGCAACAACTTTGAATAATCCCGAGGATGGCGACTCACTCGTCATGATGGCTTCCCTGATTGGAGTATTCGGATTCATGTTCGTTGGAGGCAGAGTGATGCGCCGAGGAGCTGTGCCCGCCGTTGGCCACATATCCGGTCGTTTGACCGGCTGGGTGTGGGTTGCGGGACGTCTTCCTCCGTTGGCGCGGATCAGTGGAAGAGGAGCCGGATGGGCTGTTCTTATCAGACCTCATCTTGTCTGTATCTAATCTCGACTTCGACTTCGGCTTCGACTTGCTGTTGCTGGTATGTTTCGACCTTGTGTCCATTTGATTCTGAGCTGGCAAAGGATGCTGGATGTCATGATGGAGACATTTTGGAAAGGGTAATGCGTTAAATTTAAACTTCAGCAGCCCCGGCCGGACAAGGAGTCATGACCTGACGTGTTAGGCAACAGCACCTCAGGCCTAGAACTAGTGCTTGCTATGGCCATGGCAGGCACGGCGGCGGAGCCTACCTTAGTGTAGGACCTCGTTCGCAGGACAGAGAGGCGCGCGGCTGTCTGGTACAAGCGCCCCGCCGGGCTGCACAGCCGGCTGACCCTAATCGCTCCGTGTTTCTATCGATGCCGACGAAGGCTTGCCCAGCGGGTTCCTAGTAGAAGGACAAGGGAATCTCAGTCACAGCTTAGTGACAACTCCGGACGGGGGTCGATGACACTGGTTTGCCAAGTTGCCTTTCGACTAATTCGGCTCTAGCTGATGCTAGCTGTCAGTGACTTGTCATCGTGGGCCAGCAGCAAAGCACACGAGTGCTCTCAGCTCTACCTGTGCTTCAGGAGTCTTGACTCTTCGTCACTAGTAGACCGAGGAGGAAAGAGAAATTGCTTGAGCAAAAGCTCAAGCAGAGAGACGAACAGAGCAAGGCGAAGGCCTTGGGGGCTGCGCCTGATGACACCGCCACGTCTCCAAGACTCTCTAGCCTCCAGGCTGACAGCTCACAGCCCCCAAACGACGATGAGCAGGTCCGGCGTGCTCGGTGACCGGAGGGACGGAGAACAGGAGGACCGTGAGAGCCTGGTGAGCAGCCTGGGCCAGAATGAGCTTTCGGGGTGGCGAAAAACTCTCGCGAGGTTGCGCGGGCGAGGGAAGGAAGATCCGGTAGCTTTATGCTGAAAAACACGCACCCAGTGGAGAGGGCGCGGAGGCTGGGTTTGTCGGCAAAGCTTTCGCGTGACCAAAGGTGCATATTACAGCGAGACAAGACCGGAAGCAAGGGATACAGAACCGTCGGGAAACCACCGAATTCTGCCTCGGGAAAGAAGGAAAAGAATGGGCCGATGGACAAATCGACGAGGCGAGAGATGTCGAACTCTGCGGGAGCGCATCCAGGGGCGGGATGTCCTCTTGTCGGGAATCGATATCTTACCCCTCCTTTTCAGGAATGCTCAGCTGCAGATTTGGAGCGATTATTTACGGACGAGTCACGTTCCCAGCCCCCGAGGCTTATCGCGGGGCGAATTCAAGGAGCATGTCTCAATCTGAAACATACCAGTCAAAGTATGAAGAAACGATATTCTTCATTTGGGCTGATTTGCCGATGGATCGAACGACGAGGAATCAATTCCGCCTAGCGAGTTGACGAGCAGTCTTGGGAGCTTGTGTCTGGTGTGTGGCTAACAACCCCCCCCTGGACTCCTGGCGGCCGCCCTGCAGCCGGCTTTCTTTTTCTGCGTCAACTGGGCAGCCGCGGCCATGAATTCGGTCATTCTGCAGATAATCCTCCGCGTGGCTGCATGAACAGCACGACGCTGACGATTCTCCAAGAGCTAGCAAACAGTCCTCTCGCAATGGTCTTGCAAAATACGAGTTTGGGGGAGATAAACTGGGAAGACAAGCTTCATTTCGCCGCAGAAGCTTCACAATCTACGCCCACAAGACCGAGCATTCGGGGTCATTGACCGAGAGCTG
Source organism: Colletotrichum neosansevieriae (assembly GCA_036785495.1). Taxonomy (NCBI): domain Eukaryota; kingdom Fungi; phylum Ascomycota; class Sordariomycetes; order Glomerellales; family Glomerellaceae; genus Colletotrichum; species Colletotrichum neosansevieriae. The sequence goes on along the minus strand of JAVHLV010000165.1, from coordinate 133,480 downwards.
TTGGCCATGTTTGCAGCGAATCGCTGAACAGACTACCTTAGAGATCACGGTCAACTTGCGGGGTTTCTCTGACCCTGAAGCTCACTTGCGCGACCCTCGCCCAGCTTATAAACGGGAGCTCGTCGTGAAGGGGAAAACGGAGAAACTACAGTGTTCAGCCAATGGAGAACTTCAATCGATTGGCACTCCCGAGACGCATTGGTTGGTTCCCTAGTTGGGTCATTGGCGTTACACAGGCGCCGGCGCAACTTCATCGAGCGTCTCAACCTCAGCTTCAAAAATCGCCCGGGTGGTCTGGCGGTATGAAACTTTCGGCTCAGTCGACGGCATGTCATTTTCCAAGTCGCCTCTGAAGCTCTATTCTCCGATCTCTGAGCTTAGGGCTGAGGCTGGAGCTGAAATTCAGGATGACATCCCTGTCCACCTGCTGAACGGCTGGAACCGGGATTATGGCTGTCATCAACAGGCTACGGAGTGTCGGCTGAGGGCCATCTGATGCTTTGCCGTAACGGAACAGCCATTGCATTCAAGACTGTCCCTATTACGTCGGCAGCCGGCCATGGTGCAGCAAGTTTGCGAAAAAAGACATTGAGGTAAGTTCTGTTTCCATTTCGCCATGTTTTCGAGGGTGACACACGGTGTTCGCATAGCGTCCATGTATGAACCACTCACTCTGCAGCCTCGTAGTACACTGAACATTTCGGATGGCACATTGGCACAGACGTTTAACAGTTCCTGGAAAGGCATCGTCTCTCAGAATTCACCTGCCAATTCAAAGTCTTACTGATGTGACTTGGCGCACTCGGAGACCTTTCGCTGCCGGTATTAGGCTCGATATACTGTCGCTACGCTATAAACATTGTCTAGTTCTCGTTTCCTGGGCACCAAGCGGACCCTAAAGTCCATAAACCTCGTTCTCATTGAAGAATACCAAAACCGCTTCGCTACCCCTGACGGCGACGGAACCCTCCAGAGTTTCAATACTAGTCTCGCCTTCGGGCTGGCCCTGGGGAAAAGACTGCCCAGCCCACGTCGACAGCTTGCTGTCGCCAGTGTTAACATAAGGCGCCGTCATGCGCTTGGCGTACACGGTTCCGCTGGTGGCGTCTGAAAGTGAGGACAGGTCGACGTTGACTGTGAAGTCCGATGTCGAGTTGGCGTAGTAAGGCTTCATGTTGACAAGGGCAACCTTTGAGATCTCGTCCTCGACGTAGAATGCCCAGGCGGAGAACCTCTCAGAGTCGACGCCGGACGGCGCTTCGAGAGCGCGAACGCGGGTGCCCTGGACGGCAAACGCCTCAGCCATGAAAAGCTGAGCAAGGAAGGACGGCAAGGTGCGAGCGGGACCTCTCTTGGCCGTGTCGCGCGGGTAGAGCATCGAGTATGTGCTGAAGCCGGGACTGCCGTTCTCGCCGGGCGTGTTGCTCTGGTCGGCCGACTGGAGGACGAGAGTGGCTCCCATGTGGAGGTGGGTCGCGGAGGCGTTGCGCGTCGCGTAGATCAGCTCGCTGTCGACGACCCAGAGGGCCTGCGCGAAGGTGTCGGTGACGTTGGGCTGGCCGGAGCACGAGACGGAGTTGAACTCGCCAATGTTCCAGCTCTTGCCCACGTCGAGCGCCGCCTTGGCCGACGGGTAGATCTCCTCGTCGCAGTAGCGGACCAGCTCGGTGTGGTTGAGGATGTTCTCGATGGTGGCGCGGGCGGCGCGGGCGGGGTCGCAGGTCGAGAAGCCGTACGAGTGGATCGAGTAGACGCCGACCTGGTCCTCCGAGTCCACGCCGGCTGGGATGAGGGCGATGGGCCGCACCTCGAGGCCCGAGTCGTCGGTCGTGGCCGAGGACGCCCACCACCGCTCGCTGGTGAGGTTCGTCGTGCCCGTCTCGTTGACGGCGGCGTCGATGTCGTGGGTGTACTGCTTCCACTCGTCCACGTAGGCCTGCGTGGAGAAGTTCCAGCGCGAGGACTCGTAGTTGGTCGGCTCGTTGCCGAGCTCAAAGTAGGCGATCTTGTCGCCCTGGTACTTTGTCGACGCGACCGCCAGGCCCTTCGCAATCTCCAGGCTCTCGTTGCCGAAGTTGAGCGTCGAGATGAACTTGGTGCCCTCTGGGAAGTTGTTCCAGCTCTCGTAGTAGCCCGGGCCGACCGTCGTGCGCCAGACACCTCCCGCGGGGTTCGTGGTCCTGACCGAGTCTTCGCCTTCGGGATCGAAGATCATGCTGTCCATGGTGATGCCGCCGGGACGGATGATGGGGAAACCGCCATGCTCGTGGATCCGGTCGAGGACGCCGAACGTGAGCTCGTTCGGGGTGCTGGCGTTGCCGAAGAACTCGACCCAGAAGGCGGGCTCGAAGGAGAAGGAGGCGAACGAGTTGGAATGGGGTATCGATGCGCCAGCTGCGGTCTTTGGGACGGTCAGGGCAGAGCCAGTAGTAGAGATTGAGCTACCGGCGGACGGGTAGGCGTGGGCGGCGCGCGCCGCGAGGAGGGCTGTTGCGCCCCAGAGAAGTCCCATGGTGAGATTCGACGAGCTCCGATGACAATTGAGATCACCAATCGACGTGACGAGTGTGGCATCCCGTCTGGCATACGCGACTCATGGCGGTTTTATATAGCTTCGCGATTGTTTGAGGCGGATCATGTTTCTCCACGTTGAGTATGTCATGATGTTCTGTAACCGTGGCAATCTTCTGATTTCCTTCGAAGCGCGCCTATCATGACTTGGGTGGTATGTGATGTGGACCGGTAGAGTTCGTGATCCTGATGGGCCTACGAATTGCTACGATGATGATACCCAGCCAAGGACTGGTGATGGTCATGATTGGAGCGCATCTTCAGGTGGGGGGGTCAGCTCACCGCGGGGAAGCAGGGAATCCCCGCTCACCCCCCAGATCGCGCACGACGTCAAGACGCGGGGTTGATCCGGAGACAGACCTCAAAACTGCATCATCCAAGACCCATTTCCGGCCGTGTCCGGATTCCGTGAGATGGTGGAGGTCCATTGGCCACTGAAGATTGATATTGTCCTTTAGCCGACATGCATGTGGCTGCAAGGATCTCGGTGAAGTTGTACTAAAGGGCACGGAAAAAGGGTCTACTTTATATCGACCGATTAATGAGGGCTCAAGTCATCGCACGTGGTCGGAAGAAAGACTTTGACAAAAGAAAAGGCCGCCAGACTGTAGCTGGCGTCTCTGTCCTGAATAGATACAGACTTGTCATGGCAGTAGGCAATGATGATGTGTGATCTTCTAGAAGTCATGTAACTAGTATCATAGATAGACCCAATACCTTGCTTACTTTTGAGCTAAGCTTCGCCGTCAAAATCCAGATGCGCTCTGATGACCTCAAAGACAGCTATGGCGTTGCTTCGCATATCCCGCATGAGCGGTGTTGTGTCACGACACAAACTGGCCTGATCCTGCTTGACAACACCAAGGTCCTCGACGTATCTTTTCATGCAGAGCCCCCACCTGTCAAGTAACATATCCGCAGTGACGATCGGATTTCGAATAACGCCCGGTTCAACGTCAGCCGGTGCGCCCCGGGAGATGAGGCCTTGAGCAAGGCGAGAAGCCCCTGGCTTGGCTTTTTCATCTCGTGTGGTCGGCCACGTTGCCAGAGCGTGAAGCGGCGTCCACACTTCGTCCGTTATAACTTGCGCAGAAGCGCCCTTCTGAAGCAGCAAAGGCGTCCAGCCGTTACTGGTGACCGAATTGACATCCAGCCCGTATTCCAAGAGGGGAGGTCTGCTTACCAAGCGGTAGAGTGCTGTATGACCCTGAGAATCTTTGGTATCCGCATCTCCTCCATACTCTAGTAGTCCCCTGATGGCGCCGATGGCACCCCATGATATCGAAGCCGTGTGAAATAGTGGTTGTTTGAAGTACAGACTGGTTTGGTTCGGATTTGCCCCAGAGTTGATGGGTCGTTGTACCACTTGCTGCTGCTGAACGTAGCCCTCTATACTCAGACATGATTTCAGAGGGGCCTCGGGAAGAATCATTCTCGATGTAACGACTTTCTCTGAAGCAGCCTAGATAATACTGGACTTATAGTCAACTTTAGCCAACAAGAATACTACTATATTATCGCACCAAGAGGATGCTGCGTTATATAGCGCCTGATGCTTCTCGTTCTTAGTCCAACTGCTGTATACTTCAAGAAGATACACCACAACATTAACATGACTGTTTCGAGCAGCGAATTGCAGACAGGAGAGATTCTTCATTATATAGGGGTGAAAACGATTCTCGGGGCCGACTATCTGCTACAAGAGGCCGAAAATCTCGAGTCCGCCGTACTGTGCAGCAACGAAAAGAGGCGTGCAGCTGTGGTCACCCATCAGTCGCCTCCCTGGTTCGGTGCCGCCATCTAGAATCATTTGGACCGCGGTCTGGTCTTTTCTAATAATGGCTTCCTGTAGGGCTAACCCGATAAAGTGGTCTGGATCTACTTCTGGACTCCAATGCTGCAGGACTTGTGCTAGATCGAGGTACGGTTGCACAACATCGAAGAAATGTGGCATCTGAGGAGCTATCGAGTCCATCGTTTAGGAATTCTTCTTTGAATTGGAATGGATGCAAACAATTATATGCGCAGAGATTTTGGTCCTCGTTGCCTTAAGGAGGGTTCCACGTCAATGGGACAGACCGTAGGCAGCGGCGCAGCACGCTTTCGAGGCTTCGACTGAGGCCAGATGTTGTCGTTCGTCAGCACATTCACCGCAATTTCGACAGGCAGCGGTAGTTTCCATGTTGATATAAAGGAGAAATCGTTTCTATGCAATACTCTTAATGGTCTCAAGACCATCTCATTAAGCTGAGCGCGGTCACCCTTGCGCCTGTTGATCGTTGGCCAACGCCACCGTAACCTTAACACCTTCGGGTATGAAGCTCATTAATTTACATGTATGAGGTCACGCTGAACCATTTACTCATGGCTTTGCATTGCCGCTTGATTGCTTCGTCGTTTTCAAATCGATTCCACATTTCCTGTTGATTCTTTGCCCTTGCCACTTGAGCTCTCTGCTGTGGAAGGGAGGGGTAGATGCATCAGTGCCTGCGTATCCCCTTGACGCAATGTGGCTATTGCTTGTCGAGAAAATTGTCAATCTTCCCAAGGGCCACCAATACTTTCTTCTTCTTATTGCTGACTGCCAGGGCTGCTGACTTGTTCACGTTGCTCGTTGCTTCGCCTTCTTGCAAGAGACACCCGTCTCCAGTAATCCGGATGGCGTGCAAATGCCGGCGATCGTGCCTTTTCTTGCCTTTCCGGTGTGCCACTGTCTTTCCTGACGCCAAACGCCTTGTAGCCTCCTCCAAAACGTCGGAAGAGCCCTTTTGCGTAAGTCGTGGTCTTTCGTTATCAGAGTCCGAAGACGAATGCAGATCGTAGAAGTCTCGGAACTCGGAGCCTTCTTTCTCGATATCAATCTTGCAGTGTCCCTTGCCAGTCATGTGGTGTTGGGCGGCTCGTGGTGTGTTCCGGATAGAACCGCAATAGAGACACTCAGTATACTCGTTTATTACGAGGTGGAAGTACTTGAGCAATGTCTCGAGATCGACAACCAAGTTCTCAGGGCTGGGAATGAACATTCCATGTCTTTTACGCATGTGTCCTGAGTTGCCATCCAGGTTTTTACTGAGGGTATTGCAGAAAAGGTACTGACTGGAGTCGAAAGCATCGAGAGAAACTTTACTCCCATCAGGACACGCAGTTTCGTCCTCTCCACCAGAAAATTCCAGTTCGACACTCGAGACCTTCTCTTCCAAAGCTGTCTTAGCTTTCATATTCCTATTCTGGGACTCGGAAACGGCAGACAGGGACGAACTGGTTTCCATCGTTTCAACACAAGACGAGCTTCAGCCTCAGCCTTTCAGCCCGTAAATCTGAAACGGAGAGAAATTTGCTAGCAAAAGATTGGCCGTTGAAGGAGAATTGTAGGGAAGGGGGAAGGGACGATCCTGCGAATGTGCAAGGAGACTGAACAACGGTGATGGTGAGAATCGAGCAGCGTCAGGGTTGTTGGCTAGGCGGACTTTAAATCGCAATGAAATGGAGGCAAAGGGAAAAGGACCGGAGCAGGCTCGCAGAAGTCTATTATCCGCAATCTTTGATTCTGTGAGCTGGCGTGTTGCTGCGGCTTATGCAGGCGCGGAGGGATACGACCAGAATTACAAGGATTTGCAGCGGTTCAGATTACAGCTGTTGGGGCATCCATCACGCAAAACAGAGCACCCCTGATCTTGCATGAGCACTCGCATCAAGCCGACTGCGAGGAAAGCGAATCCGTGTGCTATGGACGACTTCCTTCGTCTTTATGGCTTACATGAGGATAAGGACAGCAACCGCGTTTGCTTGACACAGCCAGATTACATTTTCTTTTTAATGAGTCACATGTTGTCACAGTATTCGTGCAATACGGTCAGTAGTAAAGTATGTTTTATCCCTCGACCGAGTTTAGATGTCAAGTTTGTCTAGATACACAACAGCCAGTGGCCAATTATCAGCCGCCATGTCCACCATGCTAGGTCCTGAGATTGCTTGGCAATTGCTAGCTTTTTAGGGGTGAGGAAGGACATCCAATGACAGACAGCTTCTATCTGAATGTTAGTAGATGATTTTGATAAAGGTTGGAAGACAGGGCAAACCTTTGAGAGTCTAAGCCCACTTAACAAGGACAAGGTATTCCTGAACGGTGGCATCGGTCTCTTCACGAGCCCACTTGACGGGATACTCTTGAATAGTGGCATCGGTCTCTTCGCGAGTCCACTTGACGGAATACTCTTAAATAGTGGCATCGGTCTCTTCGCGAGTCCACTTGACGGGATACTCTTGAACGGTGACATCAGTGCCCTTGCTGGACTCGATGAAAGGCAAAGCCGAAGCGAAGCGGTGGCCGCGAGGCAGAGGACAGAGACAATCTGGGCCTTCATCTTGTTGGAACGATGGAAAGAGAATTGAGTAGATGGTGATACCGAATTGAACGGAGTAATGGCTGTCAAATGGTGACTGAGTGCTTGTGTGCTCCGAATATCTCGAAACAACGAGGGAATGTAAAGGTTTATATAGCTGAACAGCAGCAAGCTCAGCTCCGTATGGCATTCCAGTATAAGTCGATACGTGAGGGACTTCAGACGGAATCTGATCGGCATTGTGCCGCATTACGAATTCGCACGAATGCCTACGGAGTAATTCAGTTTTCGCGATATCATCAAGTTGTCCGAAGGAAGTAGTGCCGTGTCTTCCAACAGCCATAATAGGTTAGTTGAAGTTTCAGGGACCTCCTTGAAGCTTATGCAGTGAAGGACTAACTGCAGATGATCTACAAGGGTGGCTAGCTCACCGTGGCTGCTTACTGAACCAACGGGCCTTTGGTATTGGACACTCTTAGATACCAATCTGGGCCAGTATTTCTCCTCCTCGATAATAACGAAGGCGGCATCAGGCCGCGGTCTAGACATGAAAGTCCACGATACCTCCAAAAGTTCCTTGGCCACAATGTTGGGAAGGAATCATTTGCATCTCGTCAGCATGGCTTTGGAAGACGTGAGGTTACTTATCGAGACAAGGGGAATAGAACGGACCCAGAACGAACAATGATAGACATTGGACTTGCAACGCTCACACCTATCGCTGGAGTATTTATAGCGACCATGGCGAATAAGTTTATTCTCTTGCTACTCGAAGAATTCCCGAAGCACGGAATCCTAGAGAGGTCGTCCAAAGAAGCAATTAGTGGGCCGATAAACAGATCGTTCTTCGCCTGGCTGAACCCGCTGTTTGTTAGAGGGGCTCGAGACATCCTTCAAGTGGGATTTGGGAAGAATCGACCCCAAACTCGACTCTGCGCACCTCCTGTCTACTTTGAGCTCTGTTTGGGACAAGACTGACACATTTGATAAGCATGGCCTCTTGAAATCGAAGCTCTTGGCAGACAAGAGTGGGTATTTGGCGCCGGTCGTTCCGAGGCTATGTTTAGCAGCCTTCAGCTTTCCCCAACCGTTTCTCATCAAACGCATCATTGAGTTCGTGGCAGAACCAGAGAATGAACAATCACGTCGCATATCGAGCGGCTTGATTGGTGCTGCATTGTTGGTATATCTAGGTCTTGCAGTGAGTACAGACCCGGCCTATTCTGTTGCACGGAGTCATATGCTTACTTTCAAGATCTCCCGAGGCATCTATAATCATACTGTTTATCAACTAACAATCACCTTGCGCGGAGGGCTGGTGTCGTTAATTTTCAGAAAGTCCCTGGAGCTGGATGCGGAGACTGCGGCCAAAGCAAAGGCCGTTACGCTTATGAGCACCGACATCGACTCTATCGCCAGTGGAGTCGAAGATCTACACGAAATACGGGCTAGTATCTTCGAGCTTGGTGTGGCTGTATACCTCTTGTATCTGCAAATTGGCCCTGCCTGCTTCGTTGTGATGATTCCGGCCGTGGGTAGGTTTTGCATCAACTACGGTTTCTGACTCGGACCCCTATGACTATGCGCGCTTTTGGGTGGCAACGTGGGTTCATGGACGAGCAGCTTCGGCTTCTGGACGTGTCACAAAAACCTTACTACCTCTTGTTTTGCATTCAGAGATGGCTGGGTGTCGTTCTGGATCTCTTCGTCGCAGTAATCGCCACTGCACTGGTACGGCATCTCTTCGACTAGCTGGTCAATGGGAAAAAGCAAAGCTAATGTTCCTTTTAGGTTGCACTTGCCGTGAAACTCACTAATACTACCAGCAGTGGTGCTATAGGTTTATGCATGGTCAGTCTCATCGGCCTGAATTCGAGCTTAGCTCGGCTCATTAGTTAATGGACAAACTGGACAAACCTGGAGACTTCGCTCGGGGCGATAGCTCGGTTGCGGGACTTCATCCGCGAAACACCCCAGGAGGATGACATCGGCGACAAGAAGATGCCTGATGTGGCCCAAGGATGGCCATCTGCTCGTGCCATTAAAATCAGAACTGTCGACGCCTCTTCCGAGTGAGTTCCTGAAACTAGTCATTGAAAAAAACCCGTGGGTCTAAGTGATCCAAGCATCAGCTACGCGAAAGTCCTCCATGAGCTGTCCTTAAGTATTCAGCCTGGGCAAAAAGTGGGCATCTGCGGACGCACTGGCAGGTAATTAAGTATTAGCCTCCTAACTGGGAAGCAGCCTGGATTCTTGGCTGACATGGACGTCTTACTGATCTGCAGTCGGGATCTATTCGCGTAGACGATCTCGACTTATCATCGTACTTACGCAGCGCCACCTGCCCACATTTCATCACTCTACCTCAAGATCCTGTGACGGTTCCTGGTACCGTGCGCACAAATCTAGATCCACACGGGCTACATGCAGGTTCATCTGGAGATGCAGCTCTTGTGGCAGCTCTTGAAAGGACTTTGTTATGGAATGGCGTAATCAGTCCCCGAGGTGGCCTGGACGCGAATCTTGGCGGGCTTGGTCTTTCCCACGGGCAGCGGCAGTTATTTGCTCTTTCCCGCGCCTTCTTACACAAGGAACAGAGAACGGTAGTTCTTTTGGATGGGGCAACCAGCAGCGTGGATCATGAGACAGACCAAAGGCTCCAGCAAGTGATCAGAGAAACGTTTTCATCGCATACGGTTCTGGCCGTAGCGCACCGCCTCAACACCATAGAAGATTACGATATTGTCGTTGTGATGGAACAAGGAAGAGTTGTGGAGGTCGGCAATCCGAAAATGCTCCTCGAGACAAAAGGGTCAGCTTTTCAGCGGCTCTATACGCATTGATCTGGGACTGCTAGGTATAAGAAATCCCGTCTTGTCTATGAAAACTGTGTGTTAGAAGCTGTGTTAGAAGCTGGACACTATGTCTATGTAGACATGATTATGGAAAGAATTGCTCGACGGAAAAGAATGCCGCAGGGCCGGGACAGTCGAGGATGCCAGCCCACTGATTTGTCGGCATACAGAAAATCTTCAGCCTGTAACCCGCTAGTCAACGTTTAGCTTCATGATCTGATTCCGTTCTGATCCGTTTGAAATTGTGGTTCTTACAAAGCAGAGAGGTAACATCACGGGCTCTCTAGTCGTTCGTGTAAGGGCCGAGAGTAGTTCAACACTGAAGCCCTCGAGAATCGCCTCCCAACCGTTGCCTCATACACGTTTGACGGGGAACCCAGCTCTTCGATATCGTCTTCATCTGAGTCATCCTCTTCCGCAACTTCCTTCGATCTCATTGACTCTCCAGTCGAGCCCCCTGAACTAGAGGAGGAAAGGGAGAGCCTGGGTCTCCTAGCTGTGGCCTGAGAAGTCCTGTGCTCCGGTGCGTCATTCCTGAGGGGCACGGTTGAACCAGACGAGACCAGAAGACTGGACGGACCTCGAAGGCTGTTTGCTGCTTCGATAGAAACCCATGTTGAGTTTCGCAACTGGGTATCAGGCGAATGAAAAGGTTGAAGGTTGTATGCCTATAAAGCGCTAATGTTAGAGAAGTCCAGCTCCGGCGGTTGAAGCGACTCACCTCGAGACCTGCTTCATTCGTGATTCCGCTTCGGGCTCGATAGAAGGTGTGCGTCATCATTATGCCAACCCTGAGCAGTCCAGGCAAGATAAAAAATCCTAGCAACACGATTCCGTGGACGCCTAGCACCACAAGCCCTAAGAAAATCTTGATCTTGTACCCTGAAATATCAGGGAGGAATCCAATACAGAGTCCGAGAATACCCAGCTTTGCTCCTGTCAGAAGTCCACCTCGGCGGAAGAGCGGGAAGCATTTCCATGTGAATCCCATCACAAGAAGCTGAACGATTTCGCAGGCCATGAGGACGAGCAGTTGCACTAGCCCGGTAATCTGTAAGGCTCCGATGGCCGCGCCTTGGACGAACATCAAGGCGAATGTGGCCATCGCGTGTCGGTCTTGCGATTTCGATATGTTGCCCGGGGTTTGCAGGCGTTTGGAGGAGTCGAGAATGAGATAGCCCATATTTCGTGGGGAGTTTTGAGTGACACCCCACCAGAGGGCCGCGATGAGTAGCGCGACCACCAAGCTTGTGATCACAGTATGGTAGATCGGGAACAAGGTCGCGCCCGTAAGCTGGTAGGTGGTCCACGCCGTGATCGGGGTCAGGAAGTAACTGAGAAAGATGCGCAGGATAGTCCAAGCTGTTCCCCTCATTCCGAAATCTGTCGTCCCGCGAAAGCGAGCAGAGTTGCTACTGATCCAGGCCCGAGTGAAGGATAACCGATGGAATAGTTGAAATAACAAAACCATGCCGATGAGCAGCATTAGAGAGAGCATGATGATGTTTGCCCAGGTGCGCACCGTGATTGGCGCACCTACTACCTGCGTCATGAGCTCTAGGCCGGGTGTGCCGCCAAAGGTGCCGTTGACTTCGTAGATGCCGTCGCTGATGCCATAGTACGGCGTTGCTGAAAGGATCGGGGCGCCTGGAATCATGAGCGTAGACCAGCTTGAGCTAGAAGCCACGGCGCGCAGGAATCCCGGGTACAGCAAGGAGAGGGAAGATGAAAAGAAGATGAATTGGGTGTAGGACAGGGCTTGAGAAACAACAGTGAGATGAGCCGGTGATGGAGTGGATATGAACGGGCCCTGCTCGCGAGCTTGGAAGGGGAGTGGGATGATTTCTTGCCATATTGCCAGTATTAACGTCAGGAGAAAGGACGATATGGGAAGGAAGAGGGCAATATTGTGAAGAATTGGCGACAGAGCAGGTGTAATGTGGGCTTTGGCGCAAGCGAGGGGGATAGATGAGTTGTCTGTTAGGTGCAGTGATATTTCAAAGGTGTCTAAAAACGCCGGCCGTGTAAGATCGTATGCTATGTGATGGCGAATAAGAGCTCTGTTGTAGCCCGGCTTTTCGTATTGGCGACAAGTGGTTTCGACTTCTGCGTTGTATGGAGTAATGCGACCGACGCTAGAAACGGTGGCGTTTGCCCAGACTGCGTTGGAGGGTATGGTCTCGCAGATCTTGTTGTCAATATAGCTTCCTGTCAGGTTCATCTCCAATCGTGGGGCGGAGATATCGAGGGAAGCCCGTAACCCCTCGAGGTTGAGTCGCGCCGGGTTCGTTGCTGCATCGTCTCCGGAGAGGCTATCGTAGCAGTCTTGGAACTGAACATAGGCGGCGAGTGTCGTTTGCGCGAAATTGTGCAGAAGATGTATGAGAAGTAACCATCGTAATGGTATGAGTTTTGCTGTCAAGTTCATGCTGAGGATCTTCCCCATTGAAACCCTGTTTCTGAAGATTGGACCAAGACGTTGGATTTGAGATGGTCAGAGACGCAGTCGCAAAAGTATCGACTGAAATCTAATTACGGGGTCAAAAGAATGCGGCTCACTTGTTTATTCCTTTACACGTGTGTCGATACGAAGTGCTCATAGCTAGTTCCACTGTTATGATCGACGAAATCCTCGTATCTGGTGGATTACAGGATCTCTTACGAGATCTTGAACCAATGGCCGGCGCTAAAATAGATTGCTATTCCACATCAAAACCCTTTTGTAAATAAAACCAGCACGGATCAAGGCTCATATTGGGACACATCCGACCAGAAGTAGCCAAGGACCCGCTCCCCCCGCTCCGGTGTGCATTATGCATGCATAAAGGATCCACGTAGTGCGAGTTTGAGCATATGCTGAGTATTTACCCAGCATAAGCCCCCTAAGGCTGAAGGGCCCTATTTTCTAAACCTTAGGGGCCCTACCTTCTAGGCCTTAGGGGCCTTTCCTCCTAAGCCTTAGGGAGAAATATTCGGTCTTTGTTAGAGTAGAAGCTCCAAGCTGCGGTGGATGAATACCTAGTATAGGTGACACCCTACGGGGACTCGGCCCCACTTTCGGCGCCCGAAACCGAACGCTGGGACGGGCGTTAACCTGCGAATAAGCCGGCTGTATCAGGCAGCCAAGAGTTCCGCGTTTGTAAATTACTTCTTAGACTTCCTAACTTGATCTCTTGCTATTTATTTCAATGCGACCATGCCATGCTGGGTACTACAATTTTATTTATCCCAATTCTCTTACACAACGGTGATGTGGAGCCAGTGAAACTCAGTCTAACTCGACCCCCTGGCCTCTAATACGTCTCTTCACAACCTCGTCGAAGCTTTCCGCTCTTCTTTGAAAGCATCCCAAACTGGCTAATAGCGCCGCCGCGGAAAGCCCCATCATGATTTTGTATTGGAGGTTAAACCCTCGGCCATAGCATTCGATAGTAATGGCAGTTTCCGCGGGAGTGAAAGATGAAATGGCCGTCGCCGATCGCTGCAACGCCTCGAGCTTATCTGGTGGAAGCACGCCATCCAAGTCGACGCTCAGTTGTCGATTCAGAATAGCCTGAGCAGCTGCGACACCGATGACGCCGCCGAGGACTCTGATCTGTGTAATTGCACTGATTGTTATGCCTGAAACGTAGTTATTAGTCTGCGGGTGGTCTCATCGGCGTGCTGTGTTTTTCCCCTTACCCACGTCATCATCATTTTTGACTTGCATTTGGGCCACGATGACTAGACAACTAAGAGAGAGCCCAAAGCCCAGCCCCAGAAGAACCTGGTACCCGTATTGTGCTTTAGGTAGCTCTCTCGAATCCGTTGGTAGAGTGGTCATCAACCCCAGACCCACCACTTGAAGACCTAGAGAAATTGCCAAGACGTACCAGCTGACATTGTGTTTCTTTGAGAAGATCCCACCCAAAGCGGCACCCGTGGCCGAAACCAGGAGAAGAGGCAGCATTCGAAGGCCCGCATCCACTGGCGAGAGGCCATTTATGAGCTGAAATCGCTGAGGAAGGAATACGATGGTGATGAGAAACGGGAAACCCGCCAGAAGTGCCGTGCTGTTAAATTAGCAAATTGTGATCTAGGCACGGACCGGATTGAGATAATGATACGCACAGGAATGAGAAGCTGATGACGCGTTGCTTCCCTAGATGCATTGGAAACAATGGTAGGATAGAGCCCTTCACCCAAGTTTTCTTCGATATGAACCATTCCCACGAGAAAAAGCCGATGAATCCTACACCGCTCAAAACGAAGCTGGCGACGATCACGGCGCTTCCCCACGGATAGAAGCTGCCCCCTTCCTCTAGAGCGAAAACAATCATGATGGACCCTGTTAAGTATGATATCATTCCTAGAAAGTCCATCGATCCGAACGTCTTCTGGGTGATTTTCAGGGGCCGTGCATTCCTGGGAAAGAACTTCAACACCATGAGGATTCCTATACAGCCAGGGGGCAGACTTAGTAGCAGTCAGAAATGTGAAATTTTCAAGACGGAGTTGAGAGACGTTTTGAAAGCTCACTTGAGGTAGAACACCCAACGCCAGGTGCTGTGATACGTGATTGCGCCGCCCAGGTTGGGACCCAGAAGACTCGACATGGCGAATATGGATCCCATGAGTCCGGACGATATGCCGATATACTTCAAAGGGGTGATTTCGGTGATGATAGATACGGCCATGCTGTAAAGACCTGCGCCACCCATTCCCTGGAAGGCACGAAAGATTATGCTGTGTTCTTTTAGCCTCTTGCCCCGGATCAAGATGCTGGGCTCACTCACAGTTGTTCCATGGTTCGAGAAACGCCACATGCCAGCGAAAATAGCGTGAAAATGGTCAATGATACCAGAACAGTGCCTTTGCGGCCGAAAAGATCGCTAATCCTGGCGAAAATTATGAGAAAGCCTATCATCAATTAGATGAATCCTGAATGTCGAGGGGCAACCAACCTGTGTATGTCAAGAGATATGACGTGACTACCCAATTAGACTTGTCGAAACTTCCGAGGTCCGATGATATAGAAACTAAAGAAGTAGCTATGATGGTCGTCTCCAAGCTTGACAAGAAAAGCCCGAAAGCCAAACTGAGCGACGAATGTCAATAGCGTTCGAAGCGGGTGGGAAATTGATCGCAACGACATGGGGCACAGCACATACCATCCCATGTTAAGCCAAAGCCGCCATCCATACTGGAGATCCAAAGATGCCAGTTGAATTTCGCCTTTCCCTGGATTTTCTTTTCGAGCCGTTCCGTTATGGTGTTCCGTGAAAGAGGAAAGTATTTCCACCTGGGAACCATATCTGGAGTCGGGCACTGATTCAAGGTAGAATTCGTCCAAGTGGAAGTCGTCATTTATGCGGAGGCGATCATCTAGCTCTCTGCGCCAGACAACGATGCTGTTTGCGAGACCTGCGTCCATAGTTGAATGATTGAGGAAACGAAACAGACAACAGTGAGACCCCGTTTCCCAAAGATTAGCAGGTATTTCCTCTCCTCTTAGGGAAGGTCGCGTATCTCTCCTTCTACGGGAAGATTTTCCTCCGCACAAAGATTTGTAGGACTTGGCGGCGACTTTCGTCACGGGTCTTGGATTCCTCCATCACAATCATCACAATATGAGGGCCTTTACAAAGTCAGAGTAATCGCCGTATCGTCATGGAAATGCTCGAATGCGAATGCGGTCGGGGTTTGGGAATAATTAGACCGACTTTGTTGCTGTGTTGCCTGTCAGCAACTCTCCATCACGGTTTCTTTTCCTCGCACTCGCATCCGCTTGGATCCGCAACCCCCTGTCTCTGTCCACCAACACAGCTTGGCATCAGGGCAAGCCAATCACAGCTCTACATCAGGCCAACAGAGACGGCCTTCTGCATGCTGGCGTTTGTTGCAAATACGTGGCTGGAAGTGTTCGGGGTCTGGTTGATTGAGGCGGTGTTGCAATTTTCGTCGAGGCATACGCGTCTCTCAAGGCAGGGAGGAATCCAACTTATGTTTAAGAAAATGAGATGTCAGCAGTGCTGATTTCTTCTTGTCTCTGATCTCAGATTTTGGTAATCTGCTCTACTCAGCAACGCTTACCTCTTTTGTTATCTTCCCAGCTTCCAGCGAACTTCATCTTGCTCTCGTTCGGCATTCCGAAAAACGGACATCCTCTACACATCTACCCACGATCAATTCAACATGTCGACCAGCCTACCGCCCGGGGTGCCTCCCAACGTCAAGGTGTTTGGGCCAGGTGCCAACTGCACGCTCGACATTTGCCCGGTTGAGATGAGCGTGTACGGCTACAGACCCAATCTCGCGGCCAACATCGCATTCCTTTGCCTATACCTTGTCTCTGCCACCATTCACGTCTATCTCGGATTCCGATGGAAAACATGGTTCTTTATGGGATGCATGGTTTTCGGGGCTATCAACGCCGTGCTCGGTTACGCAGGGCGAATCATCATGTACTACAACCCATTCAACTTCGCGGCATTCATGATTCAGATAAGTAGGTTCGATGAAGCGCAACTTCCTCTGAGATGGCATCTTTGGCTGATGAGAATCTTGCAGTATGCATCACCAGCGGTCCAGTCTACTATTCGGCGGCTATCTACGTCACGCTCGCCGCAGCGTAAGTACAACTCAGTGCCCCTGGAATTTTGTCCATGGTTCCTTCGGCCAAACCGAATTAGGCCGAGCTATTTGCCAAACCCGGGCTTTGAGACGGACTAACGCGAGCTCTGATGGCAGAATCAAGTATTTTTCGCCGTCGTTGTCACGCTTTCAACCGAACCTCTTCTACTGGATCTTCATTCCCTGCGACGTAGTCTGCCTCATCTTCCAGGCAGTCGGCGGCGCGCTGTCCACAGCATCGGCCGGGAGCAGCCAGATCGGGGTCGACATGGCATTAGTCGGCCTCAGCTTGCAGGTCGCGGTCATGGTCGCATTTTGTGCCTTCTTCGCAGACTACCTGATTCGATATTTCCGCGCGGGTTCGACGGAAAGATTTGGGACCAGATCCAAGCTATTCTTCGGCTTCATGGCCCTGGCCATCGTACTTATCCTAGTGCGCTGCTCTTACCGCTTGGTCGAGCTTCGGAACGGATACCGCGGTGATCTAATCCGAGACGAGCCGATCTTTATTGGTTTGGAGGGAGTGTAAGCTCCAGTCACCCCTCGCCTCTACGTGTAGGCGCCGTCCGAGAGGAAGCTGACAGAACGCAGTATGGTGATTAGTGCAGTCTTCTGTCTGATGATTTCTCATCCCGGTTTCGTATTCAAACCCGACGATAAAGGCGATGATGAAGGATTGGCTCGTGGAGCTTACGAGATGCACCAATGCCCATCGGGAACGAGTTCTGGGGTCTAAGTCCTTGCTGCGCGGCGGGACTCGAAGAATCAATCACTGTCTTTGGCAACAATCACCATCAAAGGATTCGGGCGTAGAAGGAACTTTGGCAGTCTAAGGGGGCAAGAAATAAATCTGATAGTCTATTTTAGAGAATGACGTCAAATGTGCTTGGCATTTTTGTTCAAAAGGCGCAAAGATGAATGAATGAATGTTCTGCGGCAGCGCTTCAGTATGTCTCCGGGTAGAAATGTTTCCAATTGAATCAAAACAGCGATGAATCAAGCATCCTGACGTCAGTCCTTACCTGTTGAACTAACTTTATGAGGTTTCGTTGGTTCTATTTTCATTAACGCCGTCCCCAGAAAAAAAAGAAAAGACTCCACTCTCATCAGCGACCCCAACTCAAAGGATTTCATGGCAGTTGAGCAGTCAGCCAAAGTCACCGTTCGGATTGGGGAAGCCTTGCGCGACCTCCCGTCTATTGTGCGACCATATCTTGCTGATGTGATCCTCCGCTAATTGCCCTGGCAGCATGTTCGTAGATCGCTTAGCCCTGTGGGTTCGAAAGTCCCAAAGCGGGCCCAGTTGGAGAAGGCGCATGAGGGTATCGTGGGGGTAGTGTGATGGGCCAGGTGTTGATTGGTTGAACTGACGCAGGAGGGTTACACTCAATTCGAACTGCAACCCAACAGCCCTCCCCGGATATCCTTGTGTCAGAGACATGGGGGCCAGTGTAAGGCGAAATTCCACTTATGCAGGGCAGCAACATGTTGTGGCTTAGGTAACTGTGGTCTTGGGCCTGCCATCTTGGAATGACCCTATCAAGAAATGATTACCAGGCAGCACGATTTTCTAAACCAAGATCCTCGGGAGCTAAGGCTACCTAAACCGCAGTTCCTGTGCCTCTGTTTCAAGTTCAAGGCTGTGCAGCGCATGTATGCAACCCCCCCCATCTTACGATTGAACAAAAGATCAACTAGTTTAGCTACCCATCAATTGTGCTTCATAGGCATCTACCAACGGTAGGTATAATACTCCGGCAGCGGCCCGCCTTGACGAGGTCTCGGAAACGCAACCCACGACGAGTTAAGATTGCTCGAACCGCGTCAAATAAATCGAATCATGGAGACTGTTCTGAGAAACGCGTGTGACGCTTGTCACAAGCTCAAGACCAAGTGCCCCACGGAAGGCACTGGTGCTTGTGCAAACTGCCGTCGCAAGGGTCAAATTTGTCAATTTAGTCCGTGAGTTTCACCCTCGAGCAGTCATACTGCTTTACATATATGACTTTTCCGCCGACTTTGCTGTTTTCAAATACTGACCTTGCCCAGAAGAAGTGAGATGGGAAGACCCCGTCTGACGGCGGACAAGGCCGCAGGCCAAAAGCAACAATCGACAAATAAGAGGCCCTTGCCTGAGCAGAAGAGTCCTCCCAACAAGAGGAGGACATCATCGACAGTATCTATCCCACCAACGCAGCGAGCCTCCCCTCCGCGAGAAGAAACACGACAGCTTCATTTCGAGGGAACCGGCAATGAAGCGATGCCGCGGCAGACGGCTGGCGATGATATTATGGAGCCATTGAAGCTGAGCGACTACCTATCGACTTTGGAAGAAACATGTTTGTATCCAGTTCCATCTCAGACGGATTTTCTTATGTGTGTATTGATATATTCGGACCCGTATTTTCGGATATGCTGACTGGGGTAACAGGCCTGATCCGTCACCCCTTGACCTGTCCTGGACCAACCCGGCGCCGCCACCGTATTCCAGCCCTATGCCAATCAGTACCATGCCCGATTCTATGGGGCTGATGGCGTCCGTTCCCATAACTTTCGAGGATTCGAGCGAGACTTCAAGTTCCGGCAACCCATCCCTCCAGCCCGACTTCGCACACTATTTCGGTGCGGGCAGCTATGCTTCAAACGATTTCACAATTAGTATGCCCATCGGGGTTGACGAAACCCAGGACAACTCAAACCAAGACAGAGATAATGCCCTCGCGGACGGATACTCGCAGCTGGCGAACGTGCTCTTTGGGCTTCACAACTTCAACTCATACGGCGAAGGTGGACCCGCGGCGGACCTTGCTACTCGACTGAGCTCCCTCGAGCGGGCGTTCCCGCTGGTCTCCACCTTGTGCGATATTCTCAAAAGGCCCCAGCTCAGCCACGGCCTCGCCACCCAGAAGATGTTGTCTTCGCCTTGCCTCCTGCTGGCGAGTTCGGTCATCTCGACCGTCGTCGAGATATACCACAGCAAACTGGGACCCTTCCAGTCGTTGGACGGAGACAGCAGCAGCTTCGCAGAGCTCGGAACGCAGCAGCGCCTGCAGCTCCAGACCGACGCGATGGTGATGGAGTTCCATCTTACAGAGCTACGCCCCATCGTGAAGATGGCTTGCGTCGCTATGAACGATTCGCAAACGATTGATTTAATGGATGCGATGCGACGAACGCTTAGGGAGTTTCTCGAGGATTCCAGTACGTTGGGCTTGTGACGAAAACACCGGCATGTTTGGTTCGATTCTTAAACGGCATTACTTTCTTTTGGAATTCATGGAGCAGAAGCTTTCGCAGCATATTTTGGCGGTGTCCTCCAACACATAACGTAGCGTTTATCATCAATCATTAGTAAAAATATTACATAAAACTTTGCACAAAACGCCGTTCCACAATTCCACTGAGCATTTGTGACTTGGGTGACTAAGGTTGACTAAGGTTGACTAAGGTAACTAGCTGTTGGGGAGAATAAGCGCCGGAAAAATTACCAGCACAGCACCTTTGTGAGTCGCTGACGTGCCTTGAAATAGCAGTCTGCTAAGTCTGCGGCAAAGCCCGTCTTCATGCATTCTCGGGGAGGCAGTGTAAAAGGATGGATTCACGTAACGAGGAAGGACCCGTGTGATTGACAGGGGGGTCGACGAGGAGGGGTGGGTTTGAAGTAGCAACCAAAAGATGATTTCGATTTATTTCTGCTATTTGAGACACATCTAGAAAACAATCCGTAGCCAGAAAAAAAGCCCTACACGCTGCGTCTAACACCTCGAAAGCGCCCTATGAACACAATTCTCAATTGAAAAAGCCGCTTTACGCGCGAAATTCCTGTCTCGGGGGAGCTGATGCCCCTGGTCATGGGCGACGATCTCGACAGGGCCGGAGCACAGCCCAGCCAATAGACGACTCTGCGGGCAGAACGGGTCGCGTGCGCCCATGATGTGTACGGTAGGGATTGAGATCCTCGCCCTCTCCCGCGCCGGGTGGAATCGCCTCAGCACGACGTCGCCGGGGCTGGTGTCCCTGAGGAACCCGTTGATCTGGATGGCTTCGACGCGGTCGTCGCCAGCCGCCGCCCAGTCCCGCACCCGAACGGCGCCCGAGTCCGGGCAGACGGTGGCGTGATACTTGTCTTCGCGCAGGTGCGACCGGGGGTCGAAAGGGAGGCTTGCGCAGGTGAAGACGGCGAGCTTGAACAGGTCCGGGGCGTACGGGTTCATGGCTTGGTGGTTCAGGATGAAGGACGCAGCGAGGGCGCCCCCCTGCGAGAAGCCGAATATGCCGTCGAAGGGCCCGTCGTCTTGGATGACTTCGTAGATGAGGTCGTAGGCCCGCTGCAGCTGCTCGAGGACGGGCTTGTCGTAGTAGCAGCAGAATGGGCCGGGAAAGATGGCGTCGACCTTGTCCGCGGGCTCGCAGTCGACGAGGCCGTCCACGAAGACAAACTCGTGGGCAGGGTCTAGTTGCGCAACGACAGGAGCGAGTTGGGCCTCGTAAACGTCCGAGTTGGTGCCCATACCGTGGAGACAGAGGAACCTCATGATTGATTGATCAGATTTCAATAGTATGGGGGCTTGTATGTGAGATGATGCAGCAGCGCGTTTTGTCGCTGGACTTGTCCACTTTCTATCGAATTGAATTCTGCATCGGATGGTCAGTTCATTTTGAACTCTGAAGCCTCGGCATGAGTTTGCCCGCTCACTTGAAAGCTCGACATCGAATTTATTTTCTTTTCTTTTTCTTTTTTTGGGAGGGGCTTTCGGCGACATTATCGCGTATCAGACTGTGTGCGAACTGTTGGTTGTTCCATTGCGACCTACGGTGACATCCAGAATCCTTCGACTACGCCCAATGGCTTAACACGCCGTAGGCATCTTTTGCGCAAAAGTTTGCGCAAGCGGGCCAGGCCAATTGTCTCCGACATTTCCTTCTAGTGCCTTTGAGTCAGTGTTTTTTCTTCTGCCTATTGCCACCCATCCATTTTCAGCCACACGCCGGGCGGGACATCAAAACCGAGCGCACCAACGATACCTCGTAACATGCCATACGTGGGCCAGGGTCTTTGCATGGATTCAGGCACAGCGCCCTTTTTGAAGCCTGATGTAGGCAGGCAGGCGAGCGCTGTGCATTCGTGCCATCTGCACGTTGCCTGCCCTGTTCTAGCCGCTGCATCGAGCTGGGGTCATTATGCTGTCTAATTGGAAGGCTTGTCGGTGGACTCAACCTTTCTACCCCTCTTCTGCCTCTACGCAACGAAACACCGTGGTTGGTAACTGAGACGACGGAATTCTGAAGTCTATACGGATTACTGAATGACTCGCGAGACGAAGACCTCGAAGAGGCAAAGATAGATCCTACCAATAAGGTGCTTGACAAGCTTTTGAGCATCGCTGACATGAAGGCCACAGTCTCGAATCAGCCACGACGAGGTCCGGGGGAAAAGCATTTACTGTGGGTGGTACGCGTGGGTGTGATATTACAGCTCATCAGCCAGCATGTCAGTAAAATTACCAGTCTGCATGCGAATATGACAAACAGAAACAATTTCGAGACTAACAACATGAATGGCCCCACCCGAGTTACCGCCAAAGAGATGACCAGACTCAGGGGCGCAGCAGGCTTGGCGACTGGCGAGCTTTGCAACTGAATGATTGAAGAGTCTCACACCGTTGGAAACTGGGTCTTGAATGGAATAAATGAGTTGATTTTGTTGTCTGGACGATATCTAGTGAACTATCTGACATGCAGCAGATGGCGCTCTAAAGTTTGTGATTCATTTCACCCAGGGAGCCTATTACTTCGTTCAAGACAGCCTTGAGATAGTTGGGAAAACACTAGAATGACTCTTTGAGAACGTCAACACTGGCTTCAAGAGCTCCTGTGCTGCTGTCTTGCATTGGTACTTGACAGGGATGATGTTTTGGCGCTTCAGAACTGCACGCGACTATATTTAACAATAATGTTAGAGTCGAAAGAGATAGAATTCACGGAGAATACCCAAAACATTATTAACTTGGCGCAAGCCAGTGTCCAGACCATTGCAGCCACATTAGATCTCGCAGCTGGTGTTATGGATGGCAAACACTTCCCAAACAGACAAAAAGCAGTTGTTTGGTAGTAATTTGAGGTCTATCGATCCCGAGAGATTACATCGGTCTGTGGATTTCGGGCGAGGTAATTTCACTGACACTCGTTCTACGACATTGCGGCTCACTAGATGAGCACAGTGTAGCTAGCGCATCGTTGACTCGGGGCTCTCACTCTGAAGTGGCAGCTGCCTGGTTTGTTTGTGGTGATTAGGAGTGGCGAGATCTATCGCCTTGGAAAAGTCCAGTAGACCAAAGCGAGATATTCACAAGGCGCAAGACTATAACATGGAATTGGAGAGGTCCGCGAATAAACAAGAGCCATACCGATACAAACAGCCCTTCTAGGTTAATTTGCCGTTTCAGGTATACCTTGGTCAAATTCTTCTCACTAAGGCGAATCAGAAATAATGGGAACTATACTAAAGACAACAAAGGAATAGGAAGCAATAGTAAAAACAATAAGGCTAAACTCATACTAAGTATAAAGGTTGTGCCTTGCTATAAAGTATGTCCTATTGCTGGCTCTGAACCTATCTATGGTTATACGGGAAACTACGTGCTTGCTGTTAGTATTTAATGACAATAAAAAGGTTGCAACAGAAATTTAGACTTTTGATTTACTGTCTTTCACAGGTCTTAGGAGCAGAGCTTGCGGGGTTTGATTTTAGGCTGATAATCCGTCATCCGCGATGTCACATCATATGCATCTAGGCGGACTGCGGGTCTATGTCGAGAAAAAAATGCATCGAAAGTCCCTTGGCGTAAGCGCTATTGGTGCCCAAATGAGTAGTTATTGTGAACTTGCAGCTCGATGCCTCGCGGGTCAATGCCAAGAAGCGGGCAGATGAGAAGCATGCCTTAGAGAAAAAGACCTCACGAGCTCTCATTGTCATTCAGACGCTTGCCAGATCGCACAGACATATTGATAGTAGTCGGGATCGATGATTGTGATCTAAGTAGAACCAATTCTGAGGGACCTGCATTATAGAATGAGGATCACTCAGCGAAAAATGTCTCGTGATCTGGGGCGTCCAATCGATGTCTCGGAGAAATAGCCCCGCGAGCTGCGAAGAACTGTGGCTCAGGTGGGGTGGTGATACCCTCACTCATCGTCGACAGATGCTTATGATACCACAAACCATGGCCAGTCAGCAGCTGACACCCCACCTGTGAAGTGCTAAGACGCACAGGAGGGGCTCCGGCATATTATTGAATGCGGCCGAGGAATCGATGCCTCTTGCTCTTGTTCAGGATGAGAGAGGTCGGAGAATGGACAACTTGGTCAAGAAATGGTATATAAAGCCAGGTGTTTCCTCCTCCAGGACGGTTCTGTTTGCTTCCTCCATCACCATCAGCTTCTCCTCTCTCCAACTTAACATTCACACCAAACAAAGACCACCACACGTATCCAACATGCACTTCTCATCGCTCCTCCTCGGCCTCGCGGCCACCGCGTCCGCCATCGACATCAGGGCTCACACCGGCGACGGCTGCGCCGGGAGCTATACGGCCTGCGTGAACATCAACCCCAACGTATGCTGCTCGTTCAGCAGCTCAGCAAGCAGCGGCAGGGCGAGCATTGCCGTGGTTGCCGTGCGTGAAACCCCCCTTTCCGTTTTGGCTTGCGAAACTCTCAGGACTAACGGGTGTGTTTTGTCGGGCACAGATACCGAGCAACTGGCGCATTCGCACCGAGGCTTACACGGACGGCGGCTGCACAAGTTTCGGGGGTCAGCGCGACTCGGGCGGTAGCACGTCCGTCTGTCTGCCGTACACGACGCGGGGCGACCGCACCGGAGGCAAATACTGGTTCCTTAACCGCAAGCGCGCCGAGGACGAGTCGTGCCCCGCCGAGCAGCCCGGTGCCGGGAAATGCGAAGCCGTCGTGAAGCCCGACGCGCTCGGCCTCGCGGACGGCACCGTGTACAACATCGCCGGCCTGACGGATGAGAAGGTTCGGGAATTGGTGAGTTTTGGCTGACAACTCTGGAAGAAAGACGACGATGTGTATGGCACCTAGGCTACATGCTAACTTGCTTTCCCCCCGCTTGAAGGAGAACATTGCCAACACCGGCGCCGGTGCCGACGCCGTGCCCGCCGAGTTCCAGATCCTGCGCCGCCAGATTGAGGCCTGAGGCTATACACGAGCTCCCCGATAACCACCTGGTCTCGGGACAGAAACCTTGGGTCGAGAAAGGACGCACTGGAGGTACAGCACCGGCGGCGTTCTGTCGTGGGTGTTTGTGACAGAGTTGGTATCCAGACATTGTATAGTTAGCAACTACATAGCTAGCTTCAGCCAATCAAGACAACTTACCTTTCGACGGGTTTGGTACTATCAAATTCATTGCAAGTGTTCTAGTATACACAACCTTCCCCTAGATACTAAGTTCCGTTGGTAAAGTTCTCAAGTTGTAATCCGAATCGCGCGTCTTTGGAGCAGCGGGTGATTCGGCCGCACGAACGTCGTAGTGGCAGAGGGTCAAGTTCTGTTGGTTGAACCTTGAGTGGTAATTGTAAACTATGCAGAGACGGACGAGAAATAGTATCTAACTTATTCCAACATGAACGCCGGTGAAACTGGTGAGCTGGAGTCGCAGTACGCAAAGAGACGTATTGATGCATGAACTTCCATAAAGAAACCTCGACCACGACCATAACCCTTAGCGAATACAAATTGACACATTCAATCTCATCTCAGATTCCAGAACGTTATGCTGCCCAAACAGTCGTACTACCAAGCATGCACCCTGCAGCGGACGCCCTTGGAATCAGGCTTCGGGCGCGGGACCATGGCATCGACTGAGCAGTCCACATCGGTCTCGTCGGTCTCCCACAACTCCAAGAAGCCGATATCGTCAGAAAACCTGACCTCTTTCGTCCCGTACGTCCTGAACAATACCCCGATGATGAGATGAATCTCAGCAACGGCCAGATCACGTCCCGAGCAAGCGCGGGCACCCTTACTGAACCCAAACTGCCACTGAGACAAGTCGGGGTTCTCGATCCAACGTTCAGGACGAAAGAGCTCCGGAGACTCAAAGAGATGCGGGTCACGGTTGAGCAGAAGGTGTGACATGGAGATTGGCGTGTTTCTGGGTATGACAAAGTTTGTTCCCGGAACCGCCAAGTCCTCGTCAGGGGCGATTCTCGCGGCTCGTGACACGAGTCCATGACCAACTCGAACCATCTCGTTCGTCACTGCCGACAGGTAGGGAAGGCCCTCGAGCGTAGTGATGAGGCTCTTCCCGTCACCGTTGGCAAAGTCAAGGGGTAGGGCTTCGGCCAGCTCCGACTTGAGCTTACGAAGAACCTCGGGATTCCGCAACAGGTAGAAGACTCCCGAAGTGATGGTCCATGACGTAGTGACTGTTCCCGCTCCAAGAAGAGAGCCTCCTTCTTGTGCCAGACGTGCAATGGATTTCTCGTTCGCCGGTAGCTTGCTGTCGAGAAGCTCGTGGAAGAAGGTCGGGTGTTCCAGTTCGGGCCACTCACTGCGGTCCTGGCGGCAGATGTTGGTGATGAGCCTGCCGATATCCTTAAACAGGAGTCATTAATGCTTGATACGAGGATTTTGAGCGAAACTCCAGGACCTACCCGTTGCATCGAAAAGTAAGAGTTGATTTCTGGGCTCCATTTGAGAAGCCAGGCGCCGGGGATCATCTTGACAATGTCCTTGAGCAAAGGGAACTGCCGCGACATGAAGACCTGTTGGCACCCGCTCAGACACGCCGAGTGGAACCCGGCATCAAAGTCTGGTGCGTTGACCCTGTCATTGCATAGTCCGAATGCATAGTTTGTGATGATATCTAAGGCCCGTTTAACACCTGTACCACATGGAAATGACGGCTGAACATACCAGTAGCGTAAGCCGTCAACGCATGGTCAAGCCTCAAGACCTCCCCGGTGGCAGAGAAGTCCTTAAGCCTCCCGAGAACTGCAAAGGCTCGATCCTGGATCATGGGCTCCAGCTTTCTGACGCGGTTCTTGGAGAAGAACGGGGCGATGGCTGAGCGTCGAAGGCGGTGGGCTTCGTGCAGCTCAGAGCCGAATGTCGACAAGTCGACGCCAAAAGCGCCGCTCGCCCAGCTCCACTTGTTGCGACGGTGCTTCGTGCCGCTGTAAAGGGTGTTGTAGAATTCTGGGACTTGAACGTGGATCTCGAACGGGTTGATCCTGACTACCGGGCCGTACTTCTCGTGCAGCTTGCCGATCTGAAAGCTGTATTGGCCACCGAGGTAGACATCATAATAGAACTCATACCTGCGACTGGTTGAGCACTAGCGTCCCTGAACAGAACCGTCCCGATTGTCAGATCAGAACCACGACAAACCGGCCTTACCAAAAAGTCGCCGCAGCAATTCTGGGACCTGGGAATTTGCGTAAAGGGCTCAGGAAGAGGCGATGGACAACCAGAGCCAGAGTGTATGCGCAAGTGAATAAGGCGGCAAGCCCCAGAGTTGATGGAGATAACAGGACTGATGTGATGGCCATCTCGGTGCATGCGGATGCTTGATTGTTTTTGATGTGATTAAGTGATATCAAATAGCGATGATAGGTTGATTCACGTCTTGGTGAGGCCCAGGGAACAGTTGACAGAGCTGCGTATTATAAGACAACTGCCACCGCGAACGTAGATCATCGTGAGGGCTGGTACCATGTCCCGCTCGTCTCCAATCCTGGGTTTCAATTGCGGTAAGTTTCCGTGATGACCCCATAATGGTTCGAAGATTGTATGAAACCTGCCTGGGTGGTGGTCGTATGTTGGGTTGAGAAGAATGTCGCCGCTCGGAGTGGGTTAATAATGCACAAAAAGATGTCACCGACTGGCTTGGCCGCGCGGGGGGGAAGGGGGGAACCAACGGCTATTTTAGAGCTTCAAAGCCACTGACTGTATCTGTAAGCTACGTCAAGCTCATCAGGAGCATGCAGAAGTACCGTGGCCTCTCATTCAATCTCTTCATCTCAGCTGGTAGAAACTTGTCTTTTTCATGACAAAAGCCCGTGCGATCCTATTACTGGCCATATCAGAGACCGACATGGAAGCTTCAATGGTTTCTTCTAGTGCCTTTTGCCACCCAGTATCAAGGGGGTAATTACAGCTTCAATGGTTTGAGGTGCCCCCAAATCACTATAAGCCTCCAGCATCCAAAATAGACACCATTTGTATGGCCATTCGGAGTTAATTCATTCATGATCCATGTACATTGAGGGTTCAGGCAGGTCAAATCACACCAAAATAATCGGACGAACGGCGTGAAAAAACAATTGCGACATCAGGTCTTAGGGACAAGTGCTATTTGATTGTAGAGGCTGAGGTGAGCGGGAGAGATGACCATTCTTCCTTCTGAGGCCCAGAGTGCTGAGGGAACGATTTCAGTGTGTCGAGTTGCCCATGTATCCATAGTTGTGATATATACAATGAGTTTCCTTAACGGAAACCCATGATTAAGACAAGAAACTGGTCATTTAATTTACAAGTTGCGCGGAAACACTCTCTACACGAAGACGAAGACAGAAGCCCTGGCGATCTCTAACGGGTGCAAGCCACAGGGACAACGACCGCCAATCCCACAAAACACAGGGCGGCCGCCATGCAAAGCCCGTACAGGTCCCAATTCCTTGCTTTCCAGGCGGGCATCCTTACGTCAGCGGGCTGCAGATGCGAGTGCCGTTTCCGTTTCCTTCCACTCTCGCAATATTTGTTTCCCTTTTCTTTCAGAGACAAGTCTTCAGCAAGCTGCTCGCGTCGTCGGCCCTCCGAGTCCACCAAAACCTCCTCAATCAAGTCTGCGGCCAGGCATTTGCGCCGCGATGAAATGCGAGCAAGTTTCTGCATCCTGTCCACGTTTGCCGCAATAGGACCGTCCGATAACTTGTCCATTACCATGTCGCTAATAGCTGCCTCCACGTCGTCGGCGGAGAACTTGTCCTTTGACAGCGGGATCGACACTCCGGCGTCGCGCAGTCGCATCTCATTTTGTACTTGGTCGAAGTAGACGGCCAAAGTGATGAGCGGCACCCCTGCGAATAAAGCCTCGTTCGCCGACGCGGGTCCGCCGTGGCTCAAGAATATGCCGACTCTGTTGTCCTGCAGCAGGGCGCGCTGTGGAGCGAAATCGACAAACAGCACTGACGGGTGGCTTCCCATCACCAATTCCGACACGGACATGAATCTGACCTCTTGAGACTGTGGCATCCTAACCGGAACCGATGCCTTGCAATCGAATTGTTTCCGGGCCATGGGTCGCATCGGCCAGATAATGCCGTCAATCGAACCTGCTGCCAGAGCCGCCAGAGCCCCTAGGAGCAGTTTTCTTAGGCTCGTCCACGACAACAGCACATGGGTCCCCAGAGAAATGTACAGAACACGCCGCCGTTTCTCGAGAAAGCTTGCGTAAGGCTCCACGATGCCTCCTACCTCGTCCGATAGAACAGGACCTATGGCTGCAACATTGGGCGGCACGTCCTTTGCTATCTCCAAGCCGAACATTGAGTTGACGAGGCAGAGGTAGTCCGGCTTCCGCAACGAGGGAAGAGGGCGCGAGACTCCGACCCCCAGGCGCATTTGCTTCCGCCATTGCAGATACCGGTAGTAGTGAAGCGCAGAGGTGTAGATGGCGATTTCGCTTCTGAATCGCTGCCATAGCGAGGCGTACTCAGAAGACAGCACCTCAATCTGCAGCCCTGGCGTGCCTGGAATATACGGCGCGTGAAGCATGGCAGTGGGCATCTGTGGCCAGACCATGGCGAGCGGAATATCATGTTCGAAACTGACATCGCGTGCCGCATCGACCCAATAGTCAGCCAAGATGAGATCAGGCCGTGTATCTGCCTTCTCAGCGAGCCTCGATAAACTTTGGTACACGTCCGGCCACGACGACTCGAGAAACTTCCTCGCTTCGAATTTCGTACCCCAGTCGTTGCTTGACCAGTTCGACATCTGCAAATACTTGGCCTCTTCCACGCTGGATGGCAAAGCTGGGCCTAGGACATGAAATCGAGATACAAAAGGGCAGTCTTTGGTCCAGGCCGTGCGGCCAGCCAAGGTGCCAAATTCTATTGTGTAGCCACGGGAGGCGAGGATCCTCGAAATTTCCAACACTGGTGCTGGCAATCAGAGTTAGCTTAGCGGTGGCTTCTGGGCGTGGACAACACTGCTCGCTCACCTGCGTTGGTGTACCCGCCAGCGGTCACAACCGCCAGTACACGCCTGCGAGACCCGTCAACTAGAAGACCTTGACCCGGGTCTGGAGACTCTAAGGCGAGAGATTCTGTGCCAGAAGACATGCTGCGAGCAAACTAACTGTATGGAAGCAAAACGACGAACGAGAAGAATTCCAGGTTGAATCGCCAACTCCACTCTGGTCCAGCATTGCGTTATGTTTAACATATTGATACCCAAGTATCGAATGGAAAGCTGCGACGGCCTGGAATCTCAAACTCAACCTAGCGAGGATGGCGATGCAAGTTATTGTTGCCTTGTGGCTATGCCACTCATCTTCGGGTGGCGGGGTGCTGAGTTCGGCCCCCAAACAAGCCCATGCCGGCGACTTTCAAAGCCTGCTTCCCGGCGACTTCATAGGACAACACTGAGGACACAGCTTTAAGCTTCTCTGATTCGTCGCGATCCAACGGCTTCAATCATGCCGTGGTCAACCAACACAGCTATCACGAATGTCCTTTCTGTCAGACAATCCCGCCGTGAACCCCACGATGCCGCAAGCCTTGGAGATGCGGCGGGTTTCCGATATTAGCATCAGAAGTGGTTCCTTTTGCCAGGCACCATGAATCTGTCAATGGCTTCATCTACAAAAAGTTCGCATCGCAGTGGCTTCAGACAACTTTTAGACAGCTCACCACACCATCAATCAACAAGCATCTCGTCTTATTCTCTTTGCCTCGTCTCAAATCCTCAATCAATCACTTAGAAACCCGAACTTGCAATAAGTCAGACAGCCTCAACACCACCCCTCTTAGATTTCCTGACTCAATTCTTCGACTCATTCCCAACAAGCATCGCAAATTCTCCAAGTTTCCTTATTTTCGTCTACTTGTTCTCCGTCAAAGTTGCGATTTCGCCTGCATACCCAAGATACCCACTCTAGAACGTTGCATTTACGCAGTCTCGATCAAACATGTCTTCTTCCACTAACAACATGTCCGTTTCTGGACAGCGCACTGAATCAGTGATGCCTATCGCTATCGTTGGCATCGCTGGCCGCTTTCCAGGGGACGCCGAAAACCCCCAGAAGCTGTGGGACATGATCTCTCAAGGCAGAAGTGCCTTGTCTGAAGTCCCCAGCGACCGTTTCAATGTCGACGCCTTCTATCATCCCCATAACGAACGCCAGGGAACCATCAATGTTCGCAAGGCCCATTTCATGAACCGCGACATCTCGGCGTTTGATGCCCCCTTCTTCAACATGCCGATTGCTGAGGCGAAGGCCATGGACCCTCAGCAGCGCATGGCTCTGGAATGCACCTACGAGGCACTGGAGAATGGTACGTTCTCACGCCGAAAGGTTTACTCTTCTTGTATCAAACTGACAATTCCCAGCTGGAATTGCCATGGACAAGGTTGATGGTTCCAACACTTCCTGTTTCGTTGGTTGCTTTACACGAGACTACAGCGACATGCTCGCTTGCGACCGCGAGGACCTGCCGCTTTACCACGGCACTGGTACCGGTTCTGCCATCATGTCTAACCGTATCTCGTGGTTTTTCAACATGAAGGGTCCGAGTATCAGTCTTGACACTGCTTGCTCCTCGTCGATGGCCGCTCTGCATCTTGGATGCCAGAGTCTCCGTACTGGCGAGACCACCATGGTAAGATTGAATTCGAATCAGCAGCTCGGAATACCTTGTCTTACTCTGTTCATAGTCTGTGGTCGGTGGTACCAACTTGATGCTTCTCCCGGATATCATGGGTGCCATGACACGCCTGCACTTTCTGAGCCCCGATGGAAAGTGCCAGTCTTTTGACCACAAGGGTAATGGATACGCCCGCGGAGAAGGTGAGTTGATTCCGAATGAAGTCTCATTTACATCATATTCAACCGTTGCACAGGCGCTGGATTTTGTGTCTTGAAGCCATTGGACTTGGCCTTGAAGGACGGAGACGTTATTCGAGGCATCATCCGAAACACAGCTGTCAACCAGGACGGCCACACCCCCGGCATCACACTTCCGGCCGCAGATGCTCAGGAAGCCCTCATTCGCCGAGTCTACGCCGAGGCCGGCCTTAGCCTCGCTGACACGACCTATGTCGAAGCTCATGGCACCGGCACTCCTGCTGGCGACCCTGTCGAAGCGGCTGCGTTGGCAGCCACATTCGGTAGCGCAAGACAGGCTGGCAATCCCGTCTACATGGGATCTGTGAAGTCCAATGTGGGGCATCTCGAGGGAGGTTCCGGCCTGGTGCAAGTCATCAAGGCGGTTCTTATGCTCGAGCAAGGCAAGATCCCGCCTTCTCTCTACTATGAGAAGCCGAACCCACGTATTCCGATGGATGAATGGAACCTCCGCGTGCCCACCGAGCTCCTGCCATGGCCCACCGCTGGTCCTCGCCGAATCAGCATCAACTCGTTCGGCTACGGAGGTACAAACGCGCATTGCATCCTCGACGACGCTTATCACTATCTGAAGGCCAACGGATTGACCGGCAACCACAACGTTCAAGTCTCGGACGGATCATCGCCCACCCTTTCCGAAGACTCTGGAGTGTCTGTTATTGACGGCGTCAACTCTTTTTCTCTAGAGAACGAGCCAGCTCAATGGAGGTCGATCGTCGACAGCTTGGCTAAGCCTCAGCTGCTGGCTTGGAGCTCTCACGACCAAGACGGAATCAGCCGTACTTCAACGGCATACGCGTCTTATCTCTCTTCCAAGCTCGATGCCGACAAGGAGACCCAACCCTCGGAGATCTTCCAGAAGTTTGTGCATACACTTGGCGCTCGACGAAGCCAACTGCCATGGAAGTCCTTCACCATTGCCTCTTCCTGCAAAGAGGCAGTTTCTGCTCTGGAGGCGCCGATCGCCGAACCAGTCCGCTCGGCCAATGGCAAGAAGGTTCGACTTGCTTTCGTCTTCACTGGCCAAGGTGCCCAATGGTGGGCTATGGGCCGTGAGCTGTTCTCGGTACCCGTCTACCGGGAAAGCCTTGAGGCCGCTGATGCTTCAATGAGAAAGATGGGCGCGTCATGGTCTCTTACTGGTAAGCAAGTCATCACCTGTGACCTATGTTTAGTTGCTAATAGAACCTTTCAGACGAACTGTGGCGGGATGAGGAGAGTTCCAAGATCGGTCTGGCTCATATCAGCCAGCCTGTCTGTACTGCAATGCAGGTGGCCCTTGTCGATCTTCTTAGCAGCTGGAACGTCACTCCCGGTGCTGTCATCGGCCACTCCAGTGGAGAAATCGCGGCGGCATACGCAAAGGGCGCAATCACCCGCGAGGATGCTTGGGCCATTGCATACCACCGTGGCCGTTTGGCTGACAACATCTCCCTCGATGGCGCCATGTTGGCTACAAGTCTCGGACCCCAGGAGGCCGAATCGTACATCCAGCAACACGTCCCTGGCAAGGCAGTGGTTGGCTGCGTGAACAGCCCTTCTAGCACAACACTCTCGGGAGACGCAGGTGCCATTGACCAACTCCTCTCAATAATCAAGGAGGACGGTCACTTTGCTCGGAAACTCAAAGTGAATGTCGCTTACCATTCTCCTCACATGGAATCAGTGGCTGAAGAGTATCGTCAATCTCTGGCCCACATCACGCCGCTCCCCGAGAACCCTCGAAGCGCGAAGATGTTCTCGTCTTTGCAACCTGGCATAGTGAACAGCGAGCAACTTGGACCTGAATACTGGGTTGCCAACATGGTGAGCCAAGTCAACTTCTCTGGCGGCATGATGGCCATGATGGGAGGAGGTGCCAAGGACCGCCCAAGACGGCGAACCAACAAGAAGTCTGAAGTCGACAACATGATGATCGAGATTGGACCACACGGCGCTCTTCACGGACCTTTGCATCAGATCTTCACGCATGGCTCCGACAATCCGGCCACGGTGACGGACTTGAGCTACAAGTCGGTCCTCGAGAGAGGCAAGAATGCAGCAGAGACAGCCCTTACTCTCGCTGGCAAGTTGTTCCAGCTGGGCTACCCCATCGACATTCAAGCTGTGAACGGCGATTCAGGCTCAGGCTCGTTCCTGGTTGACCTTCCTCCGTTCAGCTGGAACCACAGCTTGAAGTACTGGTCTGAGTCGCACACCGCCAAGGCCCATCGTTTCCGCAAGCACCCAAGAAAAGATCTCTTTGGCTCCGAGACTTTGGAGTCAATCGATCGGGAGCCCAGGTACCGCAACATTCTCAAGCTTGCTGAGGTTCCTTGGGTGCAGGATCATAGAGTGCAGGGCTCCATTCTGTACCCAGCTGCTGGTATGATGATCATGGCAATTGAGGCTATGTGTCAGAAGGCCGATCAGAACCAAGCAGTGGAGGGATATGAGCTCCGGGACGTCATTATCGGCAAGGCTCTCGTCGTGCCCCAGGACGAGGACGGCGTTGAGACGATGTTGACGGTCAAGCCATCTCGTCTTGGCTCTCGCACGAACACGTCTACCTGGCAAGAATTTCAACTCTACTCTCGCAAGGAATCTTGGGAACTTAACTGCTCAGGTCTGATCCGTATCGCCTACAAAGATACCGTCAACTCTGCATTCGCGGACGAGGATCGAATGATTGCCGACAAGTATGCAGAGCAGAACCGTCGAATCAGCGATGTCTGCTCCCGCCATCAGAACCCCCGACAGTTTTACGGAAATCTGGAGTCCATCGGACTGCGCTATGGCCCCATTTTCCAAGGTCTCGTCAACATCAAGAAGGGAAACCATCAGTCGGCCTGCGAGATCGAAATCAAGGACACTAAAAGCATGATGCCGCATAGGTTCGAGTATCCTCATGTCATTCACCCAGCTACGCTTGACAGCATCATCCAAATGGCTCTCCCCTCTTGTTCTGCAATTGACGAGGACCTGTCCACTGCCATGGTACCGACTGCCATCGGACGGTTGTATGTATCTGCCAGTATGCCTACCGAGCCCGGAGTTCGGCTCCCTGGCTTTTCATGCGCCGAAGACGCTGTTACGGGCGGCCGAGAAGGCAAGATCGTGCTGGGCGATGGGCAATGGAGCAAGCCTCTCGTCGTCTTCGAGGGCATCAAGAGCGCCACCCTCGCCTCCTCGACCACGGACTCAGCTGCCGACATGCTCAAGCTTCGTAAGCTTACCTCAGTCTTCCATTGGCAACAGGACCTCTCTCTTCTAGGACCCGGTGACATCAAGAAGCTTTGCAACAACCGAGTAGGTGACCTCGGCAAAGTCGATCGCAAGGTCTTGGAGGAGCTGGAGATTGCTTGTTTGATCTACATCAAGCGAGTGATGAAGGACTGTCCCCGGGAAGAAGCCGAGTCCTTTGCCTGGAACTTCAAGCTTTACTGGGAGTACATGCAGCGATGCTTTGAGATGGGCCAGCGCGGGGAGCTCTGCTACCAGACCCCCGAGACCGATTGGCTCAACATGACCCAGGAGACAGAGGCCGAGCTCCTTGAGCGCGTGTCCAAGACTTCAACCGACGGCGCTGCTTTGGTGGAGCATGGAGAGCACCTGCCCCAGATCCTGCGAGGCGACATCCCGCCCCTTCAGATCCTCATGCGCGACAACTTCCTTCACAACTTCTACAAGGACGGTCTTGGAACAGAGCAACATTATGCGCAGATGGCCTACTATGTCGAGTTGATGGCGCACAAGAACCCCAACATGAAGATCTTGGAGATCGGTGGCGGAACAGGCGGCGCCTCGCTGCCCGTTCTCCAGGCCCTCGGTGGCTCGAACGGAACCCCACCGCGCTTCGAGAGCTACACCTTTACGGACATCAGTGTTGGATACTTTGAGAAGGCGCGTGAGAAGCTCGCACCTTGGGTCCCCTTCATGAAGTTCTCCAAGCTGAACATTGAGGAGGATCCCTCCGAACAGCAGCTTGAGGAGGGATCCTATGACTTGATCATTGCCTCCAACGTTTTGCACGCCACGAGATTCATTGGCAAGACCCTCGAGAACACTCGGAAGCTTTTGAAGCCCACTGGCAAGCTTGTTCTGAGTGAAATCACAAATCCTTCCCAAAAGATGCGTTTCCACATGATCGTCGGATCTCTCGAGGGATGGTGGTACGGTAAGTCAATGCATCCGTCTCATCCAGTAGCTTTTCGCCATGCTAATCACTTCTCATGTAGGCGAAGATGATGGCCGCCACTACGGTCCGACTCTGACAGTCGATGAGTGGGATCGCGAGATGTTGAACTCCGGCTTCACGGGCGTCGATGTCGACTTCAGCAACTTTGAAGACGAGCGAGACCTCAGTCTTTCGGTCATGGTCACGACTGCTAGCAAACAAACGGAGGCACCTGTGCCCTACGAAGCTCTCGTTGTCCTCCCCAATCACCCAGATACAGACGTCTCCGCATTCGCAGACAAGCTCAGCGAGCGCCTCGCAGACAATGGGTGCAGTGTTCTGGTGCGGCAATTGCAGGAGACGACCGAGTTGGAGCTTCAGAACCGCTCCTCCCTGGTTCTTCTGGACGCTTCCAAAGATGGCGCATGCCTTCCTACGGTTTCGGCCGAGGACTGGGATGCACTTCGCCACGTTATCCTCACCTCCCGCGATACTGTCTACGTCACTCGAGGCGGCACTGTCAACAGCGAGAACCCGTCCGCAAACCTCATGTCCGGCATGGCGCGAAGCATCCGCTCCGAGAATCCGGGGCTTGGTCTCACGACTCTTGACGTTGATTTTGATTTGCCAATGAACTCGGAGAAGATGGTCACGGCTGTTCACAAGGTCTTCCTCAAAGCCTGCGACTCCAAGGAAGCGGAGCGACCTGACTGGGAGGTTGCCATTCGGGATGGTATGCCGATGGTCCAGAGAATTGTGCTTGACAAGGGCATGAACGACCTCATTACCAACCTGAACGCCCCGCCCGCTCCGACCGAGATGCCGTTCTATCAGGAAGGCCGTCCATTGACGATGGCTGTCGGCACCCCTGGGCGCTTGGACACTCTCCACTTCCGCGATGACAAGAGTGCGTCTCAACCTCTCCTCGACAACGAGGTCGAGATCAAGGTCAGAGGCGTCGGTCTCAACTTCAAGGATATCATGGTTGCTATGGGCCAGCTTGAGCAACCTGCTCTCGGAGTTGACTGCAGCGGCATTGTTAACCGTGTCGGTAAGAACGTCACAAGGGTTCAGGCTGGTGATTCTGTGATGACTTGGAAGCTTGGGACCATGGGTAACCTGGTCCACGTCGATGAGTCTATGGTTCAGATCGTGCCTGATGGCATGGATCTCACCACTGCAGCATCGTTGCCTGTCATCTACAGCACCGCTCACCACTCTATTTCCAACGTTGCCCGGCTTCAGCGAGGAGAAACAGTGCTCATTCACGGGGCGGCGGGTGGTGTCGGCCAAGCAGCTATTATTCTGGCGCAGCATATCGGCGCGAAGATATTCGCGACCGTATCATCCGAGGAGAAGAAGCAACTTCTCATCAGTACCTACGGCATTCCTTCCGAGCAAATCTTCAACAGTCGCGATACCAGATTCGTCCAGGGTATAATGCGCCTCACGGGCTCAAAGGGAGTCGACGTTGTGCTCAACTCCCTGGCCGGCGAGCCCCTCCGACTTTCATGGAGGTGCATCGCTCGCTTTGGGCGATTTGTGGAGCTGGGTCAGAAGGATATTGTCGGCAACACAGGACTCGACATGGAGCCTTTCCTGCGCAATGTTTCCTTCCACTCAGTCAACATGCTTGATCTGCTCGACTACGACATTGCCGCGGCTTCTCGTGTCTTCTCTGAGGTTATGGGCCTTCTGCGCGAAGGAGTGGCCAAGCCTGTCGCCCCTATTGAGTCTTTCCCGCTGTCTCGTGCTGAGGAGGCATTCCGTCTCATGCAGATGGGGAGACACGTCGGCAAGATTGTCCTCGAGGCCCGCGACGATGACATTGTCATGGCCACGCCACCTACCGTGGCCCCGATCGGATTCCGGGCCGATGCGACATACGTCATCGCCGGTGGCAGCGGTGGTTTGGGCAGAGCCATTGCTGAGTGGATGGCCCGGTCTGGAGCCAAGAATATTCTGATGCTCTCACGTTCTGGTGACCGCAAGCGCACCGTCAAAGAACTTCTTGTCCGACTCCGGAAGCAGGGTGTCCGAGCCGAGGCCATGGAGTGTGACGTCGGCAACGAGTCCCAGCTCCTATCCTGCTTGGATAGATGCAAGTCGGAGTCTTGGCCTCAAGTTCGGGGTGTTGTACAAGGTGCTATGGTGCTAAATGATGCAGTAAGTACAGCATCTTCTTCTCTATGAATCTGGTAGCTAACAGATTTCCCCCTTTCAGATCTACCAAGGTATGACAAGGGATCAATTCCTTGGTGCCACGCAGTGCAAGGTCCAGGGCAGCTGGAACCTTCACGCTCACCTGCCAGAAGACATGGACTTCTTCGTACTCCTCTCTTCCAGTGTCGGCATCGCAGGGTCACGAGCTCAGGGCAACTACTCTGCCGGCAACGCCTACCAAGACGCCATTGCACACTACCGCCGTGGCCGTGGGCTGCCCGCCTGCTCCATTGACGTCGGCATGGTTCTCGGCGTGGGTTTCCTGGCCGAGGAGACGACGGGCGACCGCGTCCACGAGAACACCCGCAGCTGGAGCTTCATCGGCATCCGCGAGCGCGAGTTCCTCGCCATCCTCCAGGCGGCCATCACGAACGAGAGCGTCCCAGGCGTCGCGGCACCGAAGCAGATGATCACGGGCCTCGGCACTGGTGGCATGATGGCCCAGGGCTCGGAGAAGTACCCCTGGTGGTTCAACGACGCCAAGTTCGCGCACATTGTGCAGATCGACACGCACCACGTCGTGCAGGAGAAGAACGACGACAAGGGCAAGCTCCGCGACGAGCTCTCGCGGGCGACCAACCTCGACAGCGCGGCCGACGTCGTCGCGACGGCCCTGGTGCAGAAGCTCGCTCGCTCCATGATGGTCTCGGCGGAGAACATCGAGACCTCGAGGCCGGTGAGCAGCTACGGCGTCGACAGCTTGCTCGCGGTCGAGCTGCGCTCCTGGATCTACGAGGAGCTCCAGGCCGACGTCTCCGTGTTCGATCTGCTCAGCAACGTGGCCATTTCATCCTTGGCGCGGAACATTGTGACAGGATCCAAAGTGGTTTCAGAGTCTGTAAAGGAGGCTTGATTGACGACGGGGTGGTAGTAGTCCAAGGTTGGTGGAGGCATGGAAACAGTATTATGGGGATCATGTAGACGGTTTGTGATTTTGGTTTCCTCGGTAGATGATATTCTCTCTTTTGTTGTCATAGATTTCAATTGCACAAGATTTTGAGGCGAAGGGCTTGCTCAGTTCCAACTTCCACGTGTTGTCTCTGGATATGGATGTTATCGTGGTGGTCCCAATAACTGTGGGTTATCGCGACTTGATGCTCATGACTTTTGTTATAATTACTCATTTTACACAAATTACTCATTGTATACATTGTTCCAGTCTATCTCCCCCCGTTCCCTGAAGCAACTATAATGCGGCAACTGCTTTTGAAACCTACTTGGGAATCCACTGCTCGCCTTACATGAGAAAATGAAGGAAACGCTTTGGTGCGAGTGAACAAGTGAACGACAGATGGAGCCAGCCAAGGTTGCCCCGAGGTGTACCCGTGAAGGTGGTGGTGCAATCTGAACGCGATTGGGTGTGTGCGTGTGTGCGCGTGTGTGTGGTGTGTGCGTGGTTTTAGACCGCGTCTTGTCTACTCCGCCTTCTTGGAGGTCTTGGTCCTCAGTTTCATGAGGAGAAAGACGAGCGAGTACGAGCTGATGGCAAAGATGACCACGATGCCGGCGTCGCGCCAGCCGTAGTAGTACTCCTTCAGGTTGATGGTGCGGAGGTAGTCGCTGCCGTCGCGGTACTGGCAGACCCTGCAGGCGGACGTGGCGTCGGGGTTGACGAGGTTGCTGCTGGAGCCCATGTTCTGCAAGTAGTCGGCGAGGTAGTCGGCACAGGTGGTCCCGTTGGGCGGGTTGAAGAGCGCGAACTCCTTGGGGTTGCAGTTGACTTCGGTGCCCCAGACGTCGAAGACCAACATGCTGCCCATCAAGTAGTTGAAAGGGCTGAGAGAGAACGGAAAAGGTTAGCGGTTTGAGTGTCTTCAGAAGTGAGTTAACGAAAAAAGATTCGGGAAAAACTTACTTGAGCCAGTATATCCAGTACCTCCAGAAGGCCTGGAGCTGATCGTACGGGACGAGAACACCGCAGAAAGAAACGAGGACTCCGATGAGAAGAGGGTTGACGAGGGACGCGAAGACGGCGTTCGGGGCGTAGGCGGCGATGAACTGACCGATGCCGGTGTACACGAATTCGTACATTAGCATGACGAAGAAGGTGGAGCCGGCACGGGAGGCCTCTGTCGGGAACCCGACGGTGTAGTACCAGCAGACGTAGTAGAGCACGGCGCAGATGACGAGGTACGGGATCTCGGAGACGATGAGGCCGGTGACGAAGGAGATCCACGAGTACATCTTGGACTTCTTCTCGCGCGTCTCGAAGATGTCGCGGCGGTCGATGAAGAGGGGCTGCACCTGGGCCAGCACACCGGGCGCGACGAAGATGAAGTTGAAGATGGTGAAGAGACGCATCTGGATGTCGCCGATCGAGTCGCCAATCTTCCAAAAGGAGAAGCCGTTGAAGAGGGCGGAGAAGACGTGCAGGGCGAATTTGTTGTTGACGTAGTCGGTGTTGCGGTACAGCGAGACGTTCATGCGGTGGGTGACGATCTTGATCTGCTGCCAGAGGGGTAGGGCGAATTCGTGACCATCGTCCACAGTACCGGGAGGCTTGGAAGCGGCGTCTTCGATCATGTGGTCGAGTTCCTTGACGACGGCGTCGTGCTCGGGAGATGAGAGCCAGACTTCGTTCCAGTCCTTGCCCTTGGAGAGGTGACCTGACACGACGTCGATCATGTGCTCGGCGGGATTGGCGTCTTCAGGGCAGGGAGCACCATAGCGGGAGAAGTAGGAGCGGATAGTCTTCGCGTTGTCGCCGATTTCGCCGAAGTAGACGGTCTTGCCACCCTTGGCAAGAAGGAGAAGGGTGTCAAACTGGGCGAAGAGCTGGGCGGAGGGCTGGTGGATGGTGACGAGAACGGCTTGGCCGGCGTCGGCCAGCTTACGGAGGAAGCGCACAGTATTGTAGGCTGATTGGCCGTCGAGACCAGAGGTGGGCTCATCGAGGAAGATCAAGATACTGGGCTTGGAGACGAGCTCGACACCGATTGTGACACGCTTGCGCTGCTCCACGGACAGACCGTTGCCGACCTTGCCAATAAGGGTGTCGGCGAGATCGTGAAGCTCCAGAAGATCAATAATGGTATCCACATAGGCCAGCTTCTCCTCGCGAGGGGTATCGCGGCTCTGTCTAAGCAGGGCAGAGAATTGGAGGGCTTCGCGAACGGTGGCGTAAGGTTCGTGGACATCGAGCTGTTCGCAGTATCCGGCGGATCTCTGGAAAGAAACGGGCAGAGGGCGACCGTCCACCATGATTGAGCCATGGATCGTACCCTCGGTCTTGCGTTGGGCGAGGACATCGAGTAGGGTGGTCTTGCCAGCACCGGAGGAGCCCATCAAAGCACCAAGCATGCCCTTGACAAATCAAGTCAGCAAATTAAATGGGAAATGGGGAAGGGGAAAGCTTACCGGCTTGACATAACCTTGCACGTTGTCGAGCAGAACGCGATCTCCTGAAGGTGTCTTCACGGTGTAGGTGAGGTTCTTCCACGTGAAGATGGAGGTGTTGCGGATGAGGTTCTGGTCCGTCTCGTCGCCACTAGTGTCGCCGTCACGCTTCTCGTTGTCGCTCTTGTTTCCACCCGATATGTCTTCTGTGGTCTGCGCCTCCTCATCGTTTCTCAGAGCACCATGGATCTTTGAGTTCTCGCGAGGAATCAGGAGAGAAGAGCCACCCTCGGCAGACGAACGCCATCTGGAGGTGGAGATGACAGTTAAAGCGATGAAGAGAACCCACCAAGCCCAAACGATGCCGAAGTTTCTCCAAATGTGGCTTTTGCCGTAAGACAGCGCTGACAGGTACTGATCTCCCGTGAATGAGGTCTGCCCTTGGGTGGCGCCGGGAACACCAGCACAAGATTGGTGAGCAAGATCACCGTAGCCAGGGCCGTTTGGTACAAGGTTGTTGCCAACGCAAGGAAGCAGCTGGCCGGCAAACTCAGTAGACATGATCGAGTCAAAGGCATACGCAAGAGGGTTGCTGTAAACGGTTAGCTAGAGGTTCATTCAGAGTAATTGTCAAGACAAGCGCTCCTGATCCAATGCCACTGGGTGGGAAGCCGATAGAGTGGAGCTGGAATGCCAGTCTGTGCACGAGCCACCCGAGCCGAACACGGAACCCCGGGATCCACATTTTCGACCCGAAGCCGGTGCCGGGACACCCGCTGCCAGCACGAATGTTGACGGAAAGGGAGAATAAGACTCACATCCAGAAGATCCAGCCAAGCCAGTCATGCATTTGCGGCCTTTGAATCTGTTTCGATTGATCAGCGACTGCCACCAACTTCGGTCAAAAGGTGTACTAACCATGTAACCACAGTACATAATCAAGGCCGTGACCAGGAAGCCAGAGGCCTTGGAAGCACCGTCGAATGTCGTGAAGCTCGCGCCGATGGAACGGAACATTGCGGTCATGCACTGGATACTGTTAGCACCGAAATCGTGCTTAGTTGGGGTTCACACATACCATGGTGGTGGAGAATACGACAATCCAAAACGTGAAGAAGGCGGCAGCAGTGGTCTTGAGCCCAACCATGAAGTACAAGACAACCGAGAATACGGATATTTGGAACAGAAGGACAGGAATATCTGCAACAACCTGGGCGATGCAGAAAGCGGCTGGGTGGTAGTACGCAAAGGATTTGTGCTTGATCAAGACAGGCCGTCCCGTGAAAGAGCTGGTTACTTCGGACATGGAGAGAAGACTGTTGAAAAGTAGAGCGAAGAAGAGAGCGCCTCCCTTGACGAAGAGTCCGGCGGAGGTGTTCGGGGCATTGTAGAACAGAGAGCCGGCGATGAGAGCCTGGACTAGTGTGGAAACCTGGGTAATGATGAAGGTCGCTTTGTCTCCCCAGATGATCTGGTACTGTCTCTGGATGCAAGCCTTTACTTGTGTTGCGAAACTCGTGGTAAGGGCGCTGTTGGCTGGTAGTGACTTGTGCTTCTCGATGGCGACGCCCTCTTTAAAGAGCTTAGTGTTTTCTCGTGCAACCTCTGTCGTCGGGAAGTCGTATTCGGCAATCATTCGAGGGTAGATATCCGACTTTTCGTACTCGGCTCGAAGCGCAGCCGCGTTGCGTGGGAATGTCTTCTCAAAGCCGGGGCGGACTGCTCTTTCCGTGGGGACCGTGACGCCGGTCAAGAAATCAGCTACGTTGGCACCGTCCGAGCAGATGAAACCGAGCTTCTCCATGAAGGGGCGAGCCTCCTTCATAGGTCCGTAGTACATCTCTATACCTCCATCGAGAACGAGGACCTTGTCGAAGAGGTTATAAA
The DNA here is from genome assembly GCA_036785495.1 of Colletotrichum neosansevieriae. Lineage (NCBI taxonomy): Eukaryota > Fungi > Ascomycota > Sordariomycetes > Glomerellales > Glomerellaceae > Colletotrichum > Colletotrichum neosansevieriae. The sequence continues at coordinate 90,340 of JAVHLV010000165.1, read as the reverse complement.
TGCCGTTGCCGGCTTGGTAGAGCGTGACGATGGAGGCTAGGCCGACGACATCAGTCATAGCGCGAACAGCCTTGGTGTATTCCAATGCCCTGTGTCATTATTAGCTTGGCCTCCGTAACGAGCAGAGAACTTTGTTGACAAGATTCTCCACGTCAAGGAGTAGGAGACGTACGTGCTGGCATCCAGTCCTCTGGTGCTGTTGTCCCAGCAAAAGACGGAGCCTCTTGTTGCCATGGTCTCGATGATGGAAACGCGCTTCCTCTCACCACCAGAAACTCCACGAACAAACTCGTTGCCGACCTTGGTGTCGAACGTATGTGTGATTCCCATCGACTCCAGCAAGAAGTCTCTGGTCTCAGCTCTCAACTCCTCCGCAGAAGAGACGCCCTCGGGCAGGTGGAAAGGAATCTTCATGCGGGTGGCGAAGTCCATGGTTTGGCCGACGGTGAGGGTCGGGAAGAACAGCTCCTCCTCGGTGTTCATGACAATCTGGCCACGATAGTTCTCTGCCTCTTTCGCAGGCATTGACCCGTAGTGGACATCTCCCGTGACGGAAGAGTACCCTCGTCGGTGGTTGGCCAAGATGTTGAGCAGTGTTGTGCATCCGGATCCAGGTCTGCCGAGGACCAGCAACATCTCTCCGGGGGCGACATGTCCGTGTGTGTTGTCGAGAATCGTCTTCAGGGGCGGCTTGTGGCGGGACTCCTTGACCAGCTTGGGAATATTGAACTGTGACAGGACGTTCTCGTGGATGGACGCGTCGGAGCTGACAGCTTGGACGGTGAGGTTCTTCCAAGTAACGCCCAGCTTTCTTGGTGGAAAGTTGGATCGTTCATCTCGTTGCTTGAAGGCCTCGACCTTGTGTTTCAGGGACCATGTGGTGCTATCGTCTTCGGGCAACGTGCTGAGTTCGAGGGATTGCTCGTAGTTGGAACCGTTGTGCAGCGTTCCATCGGACTCCATGTTGCCTTCGCGAGAGTACGACGAGTCGGCCTCTTGTTTCTCAGATGTGAAGTTCATCATGGCACTGGGTATCACGAAGGCATGAGTCGAGAGGACACTTGAAAAATTTGAGTGTGGTATATCCCGGGTGGGAACTTCTATTTGTTCTGCCATGCAGTGACCACGCCGTCATTTCCTCAAGGTCCTAAAGTCCGGCCGGCCCGCCGATGGACTCGGTCACATGGGCGTCGATTAGGACCCGATCCATGACCCGATCCATGGTTACCTGAGATCTCTGTGCGACGCCCAGTATGATGAAATTACTGGTCCAGATCGGGTCAACCGGATTGATAAGACAGGACGTCATGGTAACAGGGTGTCCTGTCATCCCGTGGGAAATGACAAAATGTATCGGACGAAAAAAACATAAGCTTCTCGAAGTTGTCGTCGTAGTCCGAAGTTGTTTCGGGGGCGATGGATTTTGTCCCGCTGAATAATAATGGTTCTTTCACCGTAAAACAACAGGGTATTTGCCAGGAGAACCCTGCAGAAGTCGTCGTGTGGCAGATGAAAGCTCGGGGTGGGGGACCCTGCCCGATGTACGGGATGCCGTGGGCCAGGCCCAGGAACTCTATATGTCACAGTCAAAGGGCGAGAATTCCGCTGACTAAGCGGTCAAACCGCCAATTCTGTTGGTTGGCGCCGAAAAAGTCGGAGCGGCATGTCTCGGAGCGCCGGGCACGGGCGTGGAGTCTGGACCTTGAAGATGACGGTGGATCCGCCTGAAGTTTTGCGTTTAGGTTTGCCGAAGAACCAATTAATGCCCGAACTTCAATTAGAGTTAGTCCACTTTCGACGCTGGCCGCTTAGTAAAAAAAGTCCAAATGCCGCTGAGTCAGCGGGGTTTTCATACATGAACCGAAGGGCGGAACGACTACCTTGATCAGGCGAGTTCTTGATTACTTGCGGCGTGAGACGCGAATTCTGGCAAACCGGCTTCCCTACCGAGACCGAAGTTGGTTGACTCTCCTGCTTCCCTATCCCTTACCTGTTACCTGGCGAACCAGCGTGCCGCGGCTGGGCGGCGGCCGAACACAGCGAATCGGAGGCTCACTATGAGGAAGAGAGCGTGTGATTCCTGTCACAGGAGGAAGGTATCGTCCCGGCCCGTCGTTGATCTTTATGTTGTTAATTGTCTCAGATACGATGCTGATTTGATTTTCTTCTGTCAAGATCCAATGTGACGGGGCCGTCCCGCAATGCAACTGGTGCAAGCACCATGGAATGGCTTGCACTTTCAACCGGGCAACAAAGGTGAAGAAGCGAGCGGCGACAGCAAGGTGAGTGAAACCCGACAGCCCCCCCCACCTCTTGCTCTGCAATGATTCATTGCGGCTCTAGTTGGGAGAACAGAGGTTTACGAAATGTGCAGGGTTGGATCTGAGAAGGACCTGGTCGAACGCCTCAACCGTATCGAACAAGCTCTCGAGGCGGCTCGGCGAAATCATGGTTCCCAGGATCCTGGGGATGAGGGGCGGGACCCATCCACTTCTCCATCGTCATCGTCAGCGCCAATGTCAACGGTCGGCACAGAGGCCCCGGCCGCCGACGGTACCCCGGGAGCTTCCCAAGCCCGAGCCTATGACTCATCTACGCGGGCTTCCGGCGCTACCGTAGGCAAGATGCACTTCGCGGGCTACTACATGGGTGATATTAGCTCTTACAATGGTGTGCCGTTCTTCTCCACTGACGGGCAGGAATGGATTCGGTCCCGAGCTGGAGAAGATTCCTCGATCCAGACCCTGTTCGCTCTGGGGCCCTTATGGCAGACCCAACACCCTGTTCCCATCCTCCTGACTGGGGTTTCGCAGTCTGGAGGAGGAGAGTTACCTGACAGGGCCACTGTTGAGGAGTATTTGGCGCTCTTCTCAGTGTCCCACTTTGCGTTATCGTTTCCGCTGATTGATCATGTCCTGTTTCAAAGGACAATCGATGTGGCATATGAGCCACGTGAAAGCTCACCCCGCCTTGAAGTCGTGACCGCAAAGGCACACGTGTTTGCCTTCTTCGCTGTCGTGTCTCTCTTCCAAGAAGAATGGAAGTCGTCACCCGAAATCGATGGGGAGGCCTGCGCTGGGGCAGCCCAGAGCCTCCTGGCGACCATATTGCAGGACACGAACATCACTGCCCTGCAGACAATGTTCTTGCTGGTAAGCTGTCCGAACCTGTTGCCCTCTTGAATGTGTTATTGACGTTAGGTCTGCAGAGTTTGTACCACCTCTTCGGCGGTCATCTACAGCAAGGAGCGATGTTTCACTCCGCCACGTGTAGAGTATTGTTCATGCTCGGGGGACACCTCGATGCCGGGTTGAGCCGCACCCCGCATCAATCACCAAAGGCCGGGGATGATCATGCGTGGCGTGTTCAGAATCAGCTGCGAAGACTGTTCTGGTTGGCATACAAGCTTGATAAAGACATCTCCCTTCGTACCGGTCAACCACCCAGTATCGACGATGAGCATTGCGATTTGAGCCTCCCGCAAATGGACTGGTGGACTCGCGCCCATGTCGCCGAGATGGGCGGATCGCCATCCTTCCTCGCCGAGGCGAACATCACCTCGACATTGCAGCCTGATTCGCTACAGTTGACCATCATCAAATCGAAGATCAGCCGAACACTGTACTCGGTTGCAGCCCTCAAGAAAGGAGACGCGGAGGTCCTCAGAGACATTCGCGAGCTGGATGACGAGTTGGAACAATGGCGAATGTCGGTACCACAGTCGTACCGGCCGACCCTAACGTTCCCGCGGGGGACTGTCTGTATCAGAAAAGGTCGATTGGGAATGGAGGAGATCATCCTCCATTTCGAGTACCACTATCTGATGGCCATGATACATCGAGCAAGCGGTAGATGTCGCTGTTGGAATAGTGGCGAAGGCGTTGGACTCGAGGGTGTCAGTTCGAGTCTGGCGCTGTCTGTGCAGGCGAGTCGGTCGACACTGTACTTTCTTCGAGCCGCTATCGACGGGGTCGAGGAGGTGGCATTCTGGTGAGTATCTGTCGTCGGGAATGGCCTTGCGAAAGTGCCCTTACTGACACAGCTAGGCTGGTTGTGTTTTATCCCATGTCCGCAATCTTAACCATTTTCTGCAACCTGTTGCATGACCCGCTTAATGATCAGGCGGAAGAGGACATTGAGCTTTTGAAATCCGTCCCGAAGCTGGTCGAGGGTATGCGGAGTCGACGTCTCACGCCGCACGAAGTTGCGCACGTCAAGATGATTGAAGCGTTTGTTGCTGAATTGACACGACTGAGCAACTGTGCCATTGCGAAGGCACGATCCGGACAACAACAAGTCGAAAGATGATATCAACGACGAGGTTATTGTACAATAACGAATGGTAGAGCATGGCGTTTTGGGACAGCAGCAGCGGATTGATCGTTGATAAAGCAGGGGATTTGATTTTTGGGCGAAGGGGTTTCTCCTCACAATGGTGTTGATCATAGAAAGGCAGAGGAAAATAATATCGAACTGAACTTGGCATCCAATGTTGACCTTGAGACGAGATTAGATGTGGCGAAAATGATGGTTGGTGCAGGTCCATGGCATGAGCACGTGGAAAGCAGGTTTAACCGAGACCGCTGGACCGTGCACGATGCAAGGCGACGGGACGGGAATGGGATGTGGATGGCAGGAGCGGAGAACAAACCAATCGCACCGGAGGAATTCCGCTCCGCCAATGACCAACGCCGCCATTCCATTTCTGCATCGGTCATTCTTCATCATCCCATCCCATCTTCACCCCACCACCAATTTACCAATTCTCGGGAGGAGAGAGTCGACCGAGCCCAACGGCTTGTCCTCATGACTGCTACCTTCAGGGTTTCCTTTGCTGTATGGCTTAATATCCAGTGCAGCACTGCAGACTCAGATGCAGCCGCTTCATATCCGGCGCCACGCCCTGGCTTTGGTCCAACACAACTCGTCTTCTTCCATCGCATTACTGCCCCCTCGCCGCCACATTCCGGACCGAGATCGTCTCAATGGATTGAAATGAGCTACAGCCAAACGGTCACTACACGATTTCGGCCGCCATCTCCGAGATCAGTGGCAAATCCAAAGACTTCTCTTATTGGACTTTGGTATGAATGACCATTGGCTCCAGGACGCGCCACCTGCCGCTTCGTGAATGGCAACGCCAACGGCTCGATGTCGACCCTTGCATGTCAGCCGTCGCTAAGGGGCTAGCTCAGAAAGGAAGGGTCCATCGTCTCCACAGCCGCGCATGGAGCCCTTGAGAACCTGTCGAATGATCACTGCGGTCGAGGCTGAATGGCCGGTTAATATGTTCTTGCATGCTCTAGCTCGATGCTTTCTGGGGACCTTGCCGTGTCTAGAAGGCTTGGAACAGCAACTTGTGTGATATTCGGCATGTGTCCGTGGTCGCCCGTGGTCGCCCGACTGCACACACACACACACTCATCAAACACACACACACACACAGTGGCCTTCTCCAAATCCACCACCCCTCCAGGACTTCCCCTCACGGGACTGGGGTAATTGGGGAACCCTGCCCATCCATGCTCCATGCATGGCTCGTTGAAATATCAGCTCGTTTACTGCTGGTCGATGCTGTTGCATGTCTACCAAGTCTCACCTGGGACATATTTCGCGGGTCGAGTCCGACGACAAACTCTGGAAGCTTGAACTCGCCTTGACGGAAACGCATCCAGCTATCCACTTCAAGCGGAGGCCCTTCTGGCAACATGCTCGTCAACCAACCCGTTCGCCCACGACCGATCAAGACTCGGTCTAGAGCAGGTTCGTAGGGGCATTCTGTGAGACAAAATGTTGAGTGATTGTCTGACTTGATTCTTTGTCATCAACAGGGTGCAAATACTGGTAAGTCTACAGAGGCGTGTCGAACTTAAGACTTATGCTAACTTCAAGCAGCCGAGACAAGGTTCGTTGCCATCTGATGGCCTCTTCGATTTGAACTGTACACCAACACTCAATGCAGAGGAAGAAGTGTTCTGAGGAACGCCCACAATGTCTACGCTGTGTTCAGGCTGGCGTAACATGCGTTTATGAACCCATCAAGAAGCGAAAGCGACGGACTTCCGTCAAGTCAACTCAGCCTCAGGAGTCTCTCGAGTCCGACGACTCGAGTAGCCCAACAGGCACTGAAGATCACCAAACCAGTCCGGACACGAACATATTGACACCACCCGACGTCGCCAATTCCAATGTTGAACCCCCCACTCTCTCACCGCCTACTGCTACGGATAACTGCTTTTCAACCTCGATAGACTCCATACTACCCATCTGCGAAGATTTCGACGACTCTTACAGCTACAACATGGGATATGGAGATGGCGAAGAAATGGGAGATTTTACAACAGTCACGGAAATTCCGCATTATCAAAAGACGGCAGATGCCGAACACCAGCTTCCATTAGCGGCAATTGATGGAAGTGTTCATTCCATGGATGACTCATTCTTCTCAGAATGTCTGGACATGTCCTGGCATGAGCCGTCATGGTCCACAGATTCCTCGCCTCTTATGAATTCGCTTCCACCATCGTTTCATAACGTTCTGGATTGCCCAGAAGACACCGGTCTCCTAGATCACTACTCAAAAATCATGTTACCAACGATGGGATTCAAAGAGGGCTTCAGCAACCCGTATGAACAGCATATCATCCCACTTTCTCACAGAAGTTCCGCTGTCAGAAACGCGATTTACGCACTTGCCAGTGCACATCGCGAGTACGCCGGGTTGGAGAATACGGAGGGTTCGGCGGGTTTCCACGAGCGAGCTGTAGCTGGTTTATCGGCAATCATTGAGGAGGGAGACGGCTTCGAGGAAGCGCTTGCAACTATTGTTCTCCTGTTGCAGTATGACTTGGTGAGTTGACTAAAAACAATTGGCCTTTTAGAAGTGTTACTGATGAGTTCAGCTCATGCAGCGAAGTCTACCAAACATCACCAGCAATCATCTCCAGGGGGCATGGCACATCATCAGCGCTATACCAACCTCGAGAAGCGTGAGCGTCGAGTTCTTCGAGCAGGTACGATGAGCGACCGCAGTCCAAGATTAATCTCTAACGCCACTCAGGTTTTCCGCTATTTCGATGTGCTGAATGCGCTCACCCATGGCTCAACCCCAGTCTTTGCAGCACCAACCCCCAGCCGACCATATTCACCAGGCAGCTCCCCACCGCTGATCACCTTCGACGGCATAGACCCTGTTTTGGGAATGGCCGACGATCTCTGGCCAACGCTCCATCGCTTGGGTGAGCTTGCCACCATGAAATGTGAGCTTCAAGCTGCTGTGGCAGCAGGGCAGTCGTCGAAATTTGCAGTCCTCCGCACAGAATATCAGACGACCTACAAGGCAATTGAATACGCTTTAGAAACCTGGAATCCGGTTCTTCCTCCTGGATTCAATCTCGTAAACCGTATCGTTGATGGTCCAGAAGACTCTACTGAGTCTGAGCTTGCCAACATCAGATGGGTCACTAGCACTGCGCTTGCGTACCGGCAGAGCGCACTGGTTTACCTATACGGTACTATCTCCGAGTATCCTTCGTCGCATGAATTGGTCCAGAAACACGCGCAGGCGGCCCTTTGGCACTGCGCCGCATCCGTGTCACACGGCGCAGCGGGACTGACCATTCTTTGGCCACTCTTCTTCTCTGCATGCCATGCCATCTGCAGCCGGGACCGCGGCCTTGTACGCCAAGCCTTCACCGCTTTCGGCAGCAAAAAGGGGACGGTCAACACGGAAAAGCCATGGGAAGTTGTTCAGGATCTGTGGAGGAGAGTTGACATGCGGGCCTTGGGTAAGGAGCAGATTGGGGCGGAAGCCTGCCCGGACCTGTGGAAGCAAATTGCTGCGAACATGGGAGTCGGCCTCGTCTTTGGCTAATAACCATAAGACGAGGCCAATAGGCGCCTCGCTGGAAGACGCCAAGAAAAAAAGCGCAGCGTTCATTTTGGGACTTCAAGATACCACAGGGACGAGGACAGACTCCATGGTGCTGGGCACATGGAGAAGCACGGCGCATTGCATCATCAGAAACTACCACAATCGTTTCCTGTTTGGAATTGATATCACGATCGAATGACTGGACCGTTGAGTTTCCACATCTTATCAACTCCAGCCCAGCAAGACGCGGAGCAAAATAACCACCCAGTTGAGCTAATGCACTTACGATTGCGTCTACTGGTTCACAGGACCCGCACTCCTTCAGGTGAGTCGACGTGGCTCGTCCAATTCCAACGCCACTGGTGTGATTGTCCTCCAACCACAGTTGGGGAACGCGGAGCCGCGTCTTCCTGGCCGGGGTCAGATTCCCCCACAAGCAGGGAAAGCAAACAGCCTGATTAGCCATCTGCAGATCTTAGCATGCCAAGTAGTCAGTTGTGTGATAGGCAATACAAGACCGTTACGGCCAGGCAGGAGAGGGAGCTTCTCTACACGTTGTGACTTAGGAGCGAGGATTCGAATCTATGGGCGCGTGCCAGTTTGTTTATGGGATCTCTTCGTCCGATCTTCAATGGACACTCCCATCACTGCAGGACAATATTGACGCACACCAGCCACACAACCCAGAATGCAACCCAAGCAGTCGCAATACCGAACAATTTGGAGATGGGTATTCCCTGTCACCAAGCTTCATCAGAGCCTGGGTTTTTTTGATTTGTCGAGAAGCTGAGCAATCGTCAAGTCAGCTTCGTCGCCGGCCCTCATTCGCTTGTTCGAGACCAAGTGGCTTGACGCAGCCTATGTAAGTAGGGCTGAGGCACCAGCAAAGACCGAGACGGTCGTCATGGGACGTAGGTTCGGGGTACCAGATCAACCGCAAATCCAGCCTGATGGGCTCCCTTGCTCCGCGCTCCCTGAGAAAGCAACTGATCCTCGGTCGCAGAGCCGGTCTTCATTCCTGTTGGTGTCTCTCATCGCAACGCATCAAAGACGCGTGTTCGGTGATGATGCCCGAACAGAAGTTCCCCCGCAGACCTAGGAAGATCACATAAAACGGTGGTGTGTGATGGAACACAGAAACGGCTTCAAACGGCGCCGCCTGGACAGCGAAGCTGACCTTGCATCGCGTAAGCGATTGAGCTGCATATCGCGATTCACAGCAGCTGCGTAACTTGCTCTCAGCCAGTGACTAGCATCACATTCACAGCCCCGATGTGTAACCGATCAGCTCCACAATCAGCTTTCGCGCCAGGTTCTGTGTAGCTCATAACCCGTGTAACGGGTGAGCGGACACCACACTTTTACGGCACGTGGCAGGATATAGGTGCCCTATCATCGCAGCTCCAACTCACGGGCGCCAGCATGGGCAAAGAGAAGAGAAGTGCCAGAGTCAGATTCGCGGCGCTCTCTTCTTACCTTCATTTGGCTTGGGGTCAAGCAGGCGGGCTTGGTGACTGGTGATTTAATGCCACCCCGCAAACGCGCCACGCCGGGCTCCCGTTGGCTCGGCTCGGGTTGCCCTCAAAAAGATCTTAGTCCACAAAACTACATGCGCCAGTCTAATTCGTCCCGTCTGCTGACAGTCAGGATCCAAATCAGACAAGACGACTGCGGGACGGTTCGTGCCTTTAGGCTTTCGACGTGGTCGTCTACTCTGCAGTACAGTGAGACAAGACTTTAGAAGGGGCTTGTGGTTTGGTTAAATGGATGACACGCGGAAAGTGCTTTTGTACCTGCTTGTTTGAACCCTTAGAGTCACTTCGCCTGGGATCAGGGTTGTTGGAGTTGTTAGGGCCGAGGCGTGTACTGCAACCATCCTCTTAATACCAAGGGTGAATAGCACCTTCACCGACCGGGGCTTTCTTTTGCTAGTAAGTTCCACAGAACGTGAGGATTTGCCGCTTGTTATGCATCTCAGTTTGGAAGCTAACCGCTGTAACAGAACGCCTGGACCAATACTGGACTCGGCTGAGAGAACTCTGGCGAATAACCGGATGTACAGATTCATTACCACGCCTGTGGCGTTGACGGCCCTTAGTGTCGAATATCTGGTTGTGTGTCTGGACGCTTAATATGACCTGAATGTGGCCACATTAATGATACATGGAGATGAATTGGAAGGATTTCTATAACTAACCTTCGTCGTCGCTATACTCGTGGGACCAAACCGATGTTCGTGATGGAGGATTCGGTTCCGAATGATCAAGAGCACGTAACTATGGTCACCCTTAAGAGGTTACATATACTTATTTCGGACTCGTCTTTCAACGTTGACATACACAGTGTCCGCGTGCTGACGCTCCTCAGAGTTATAACACATATCTAATGAAGTCTTCTCTACTGGATAGTCAAAGGCGTTGGACCCAATCCAGTATTATAATTCATGGATGCAATCCAGTTTTATTGATTCACTCGTACACGGAAAATGTAGTTACGCTTGCCTGTACATAATGCTATCTTAATAAGGATCGCCTAAATAACCAGAAGCAAAGTCAAAGAAGAGCCCACTCCCATCTCGAAACGCTTCCCAAAGGATTACCCCAACGTAGCAACTTTCCAACTCTTTACGCATTCATCTAAATCAATCAAGACTTCGGAACCACGGCTCTTCAAGGTCGCGATCATGGCAGTCACCAACGTTGCTCGAGCAAAAAGCTTCGGGCATCTCTTGCAATGCGGTTAGGTCCTCGACTCTCATGCCGCCTTGTGCGGCCCAGGATTTCCAACGGTCGAGTATTTCGCAGGTTGAGGATGACATGTTTGGATCTAGAACCATGGACCGCAGGATGGAATATGCGGCATCCTTTAGCTCAACCGAGCTAGGCAAGAGTTCCTTGCCCTTGAGCCATAGCAGAGCATGCATGGCGACCTTTTCAGGATCCCACTTTGCGCTTCGAAGGGCGTCATGGATGAGAATTTCGTGGGCTTCATCTTCGCGTAAATTCTCACTACGAGCTATTTTTGATGTTAGCTCGAATCCATAGTCAACGTCGCCGCTTACTCACCATCTTCCAAAAATTGAAAGTGCTCTCGTTCTAACCTCTCTTTCGAAGCCTTCTCGCTCAGTGCATGAGGCAGGCTAAGCTCTGAGTATTCTTCCAAGAGCTCGTTCTGTTTCTGGAAGGATATTTTGGAGCCATTCTGCTCTTCCGAGTGAATCTCACTTTGAGAAATCCAGTATATCGTCAAGGACGGTGTATTTCCAGGCGAAGGCCAAGTCTACCATCTTGCAGGCAGTGGCGAGACTGGCAAACCAGAGGCCATCTGACGGTCCCCCGCTCTTGACTCGAAGATGCGCCGCTGCGATCTGCCCATCGTAGGCGTCGGGGGAGGCTCCTCCGTCGGCCATTTCGAAAGCTCTCATAAGTCCGATATCGGTGATTTCGCAGACTATATTTCTTTTGAGCTTTCCATCATCCGGCGTTCCCTCTCCTGCGTTTTCGGTTTGCGTGGGTGACAGGCAGATGGAATAAGGAGGCAAAGCTGAGCGTTTGGGCAATTTCCATTCTTCTTCCCAGTGCCGTGTCAAAGCAAGAGATACCTTGTTGCTGTTCGAAGTTTCGAACGATTTCGTAATTAGCAAGGGCTTTGCCGGCTTTTTTGGCCAATTCATCAGAGGAGTACCCGGGGCGGTCCAAACACCGCCAACGCGTAGTACTCTCCATCCAGAGTCGTCTAGAACCGCGCCAAGGTCGTGAAGATACGCCACGAGATCTTCAAAAATAACTTCTACTTGAGACCGACGGAGGTCTCCTGGATGCTGCACCCGCTGCGTATAGTCCCGGAGGAGCGGTTGCAAGTTCCAGCTTTCTTCGACCCTTTGGCAAGCACTCAGAAACGTCTCGTCATTCACGGAGAGGCTGGTTCGGGGAAGTCGGAGCTGGCGCTCAAATTCGCAATCGACAACAGACCAAACTATTGGGGCATCTTCTGGGTTGATGCCAGCAGCTACAAGAATGCCTTGGAATCTTTCCGAAAGATCGCGGCAATATCTGGTTCTCCGCCTGATGACTTTTCGGGGGCAAAGACCTGGCTCTTAAGCCTGTCGGACGACTACCAATGGTTGCTGGTCATTGATAACGTCGACTCGGACGACGATTGGATCGGAGGCATGTTTCCCCCGGGACATCGAGGATCGTTGATCATGACAACTCGAAACCGGCACCACGTTGAATACGAGACAGCGGGGATCATAACTCTCGGGGGCATGAAAAAAGAAGAGGCCAGTACCCTTCTGGTTCAAACTGCACAAGTCACCCAAGTGACAGACAAAATAGCGAAGGAGGCAAAAGGGATCTGCAGTTACCTCAGCTTCGTTCCTTTGGCATTGGTTCAAGCCGGGAAAGCCATCTTGCGAAAAGTTTGCGGTTTCGCAAACTACATTGACTTCGTCGAAAAGACCATCTACCAGATCCGTCTTCGCTCGGAACGAAGAATGCACACTTATGACGGCGCGAAGCAAAGCCTCAGGGAGACATTGCTCGAAGGCACGCAAGAGAAGGCAATCTTCGGTACATACGAGGCTCTCTACATGGACTTGGAGAGAGCAGCATTGCCTGGCAGCAAACAGCTTGAGGCGTGTCAAGACGCGCTGCAGATTCTTCAAGCCTTTTCGTATCTCCACTTCCAGAACATTCGTCTCGACATGTTACTTCACGCTGCGATCAATCCGCTTCGAGAAAGCGAGAAGGCTGCTATTCTTCAAAAAGAGGAAGACGAAATCATTCAAAAGTCCGGGATTCAGACTCCGCGGCCGTCATTGCGATCTCGTTTGCGAGGCGTCGCCGTCAGCGTTTTGAGTCTCTTCGAAACCCCTCCCGTCCTGCCCGAGGCGATAAAAAACACGCGGAACTACAATGTCGAGGACCTGGAACTTGTCGTTTCAGGGCGGCTGAAGGCGGCGGTGCGGGAATTGGAAGACCGAGGCCTGATACGGACGTTCACCGGTCAGAGCAACGGCGGCGGCGACAAAGATGTGGGCGACGAACGATATCATATGCACCCAATGGCGCACCTTTGGGTCCGTGAGCGGCCTCGAGCGATGGCCGCCGAGGATGGAGTCTTTTGTCAGTTGGCCAAGACGATACTCCAGAGAGCTGTGAGGCTCGTCGGTGATGACGGGCCAAACGAGCTTGCGATGCGCCGCGACTTGAGACCCCACATCCACCACGTCAAGCAACGCGAGGAAAAGATCCGCAGCCGAACGCAGAACAGGAGGAAGAGCCATCTTCCCATACTGCATTCCGCTTTTGCGTGGCTTCCGCCGACCCTGGACTATGGAAAGCTCCAGGCCTTTGAGGATGCCAAATTCGGCAGGGTGTACCTGGAAACTGGCGACTTTGCGGGTGCGAGGGAACTACTTCAAGTTGTCACGCATTACGCGGAAACTCATCTCGGGCCCGACGATCCAAAGACGCACATGGCTCAGCTGGGCCTCGCGAAAGCGCTCTCTCTGGAGACCAAACACAAGCCTGCGATGGTCATACAGCGGCAGGTCTTGGAGTCGCGCATGCGGACGCTCGGCGAAAAGCATCCAAAGACGCTGGATATTATGCGCGAACTCGGCGCGAGCGTTCTCGGAATGACTTTGCTGCAGGAGGCCTTGAATTTAACTCAAAAGGCCCGCGACGGACTGGAGAAGGTCTACGGCGCAAAGCACTTACAAACGCTCAGATGCGAATTGCAGTTGGGGTCGGTGCACTTTTTCTATCTCAACCTGACAACTTCCCTCGAACATCATAAGCGAGCCTACGAAGGGGCCCTCAAGCTCAAGGAGACACTTTCCGAAGAAGAGTTCTTGCGCTTCAAGGAAGAGTACGCCATCGCTCTGTTCCAAGCTGGGACGAGACTGGGATTGGCGGGGAGAGACCCGGAAGTGGCGCAAGAAGATCTGAGAATGGCAGAAGAGCTGGAAAGTGATGTTTTCGAACGGCGTAAGATGCTCTTCCGCGAGGCACACCCGTACACTCTATACGCCAAGGGGAACTTGGGTAGATTCATAGCAGCCCGGGGCCGCTACGACGAGGCAGAGAAGACCTTAAAGGAGGCGCTGGAAAACACATCTCGGAGTCTTGGCCGGCAAATTATGGATTGGACAGGCGTTTATGGATAAGGGCGATCTGGACCAGGCAGAATCCTGGATCCGGCAAACAACGCCCAAGGAACTCTACGGGGCAGTTGTTGGATCAGACGGAGAGCATAGAGACCGGATAATGGCTGTCTGGACCTTGATTCAGTGCTTGGAAAAAAAGGACAAGTTGGACGAAGCCTTGAAGCTTTGCAGGGAGCTACAAGCTTCATTGCCTGGAATTGGGGACAGTAGGCGGGGCGCAAAACACAAGTTGTACAAGGATATAACTGAAAAGGCCGGTGAACTGACGAAGAGAATCCAGGAGACGGCAGCGTCCGTTGGCGAGGAAGCCACAGGGTACGCAGAAGCGGTACCGCCAATGTGAGGGTGCTAGTAGAGGACGTCTTCTTGCAATAACGTAGTTGTGGACGTATCAGAGGTACCATCAGGTATCTCTTGAATGACTAGAGTATGAAGGTCGACCGGCGAAAGCAGTTTCAGTAAAGTAGCCGCTCCGGTGCCGGGTTTGGTCGGTTTCTTGGTCAAAACGCCGGAGGTCAACGCCGGCTTTCCGGATGATGGCTCGGGCTTCGGCACCGCATAATAGGTTGGTTGTTGCCGGAAATGATGAACCATTCCATTCTGCTATATCGCCACTGTTGCCTGAAGCTTATCATGAGAGTTCCTCCTTTTTCCCCTCCTTTTTTCATTTTTTTCATTAATTACATGTGTACCACGCTGGTAAGCGCACTGAAAACAGTCTTGCTGCCTTCAAGTGGGTTGTAACTAGAACACTAGCAATGACGAACCATATCATGTGAACGTCCGTCCATTAGAGTAGTTGTAGAGTACACCTCTATCGTGCTTTCTAGTGGCGTCACTGTCTACCTACTACTGTGACTTTGCAGCGAAAAGTCAAAATCAAGAATCAGTCAGTCCTTAGAACTTCACTGCTAGCTGCTCAGATCACGTCACAAAATTCCAGTTTAATGATATGCATCAACTCAAAAGACTTTTGGTTCATTTCTCAATACCTCCAACCGTGCGAAAAAAATCCCAATGCGACGAGATGACCATCTCTCGACCTTCCGCACTTTTCTTTTTTCCACTTTCTTTGAAAAAAAAAAAAATTAATAAACCAAACCAAATGTCATCTATGCCTGTGAGGTACCCCCCCATCCAGGCGCCGCGTCCATGAATTTTTTCTAGTAAATAGTACGTTGTGGTCGCGCCGCCTCAGTCCTGTCTTTGGTCGAGCAGATGCGACTCCTCTGAAACTCCTCTTTCTCCCCACGCCAACTTGCTTTGTACAATGGACGCTGTCTCTGTCCATATGGCTCGTGTTTCATTTTCATGGTAAACCAGAAGCAGTCTCTTCACGTCTAGTCGACCTGCTTCTCGCAGCCGATTCTGCCGAGAAGTTCCTTGCGGTCACTGTGGCCCGGAAGGCTGACCCCAGAAGCGCTTGCTTGCCTCTTGATGCCCGTCCTGCGCTCCCAGCTCTTGAGGTCGATGTCCTCAACGCCAACCTCTTGTTCCAGGGGCTGAGCCTCCTCGTAGACGTAGTCAGCCTCCTCCTCCTCGGCCTCACCCTCATCATCGCTGCGGGTGTCCTCGGCGTTGCCGCCGCGAAGGACCTTCATGACGACACGGAGGATCATGAAGAACCAGCCAATGGTGATAACCTGGAGAACCAGAAGCGGGACTAGGAAAGACCACGTAGTGGTGTCGTTCCAGCAGACGAGGCCATCAGGCTTGTAAAATGGCTCGAGCATGTACTTGTAGGAGTTCTCCGGGATGGGGAGCGGCCCACTGACGTTGGGCTCCTTGCCCTGGTAGCAACCGGACTGGATGACCACGGGGATATCGGCGTAGATAGACCAGCAGACCATGACGTAGAAGATGTGGCGGGCGACCAGCCAGGAAACGACGAAGGCACCGAACATGAAGTCGCAGAGGGTGTTGAGTCCGACGTACTTGAGGCACTTGGCAAGCTATGAAGGGTCAGTAATTTGGCCATCTGCAGCGCAAAAATAAAACTTACAGGGAAAAAGAGGTCGACAACGTCCATCAGGACGAGGATGAGGTTACCAACACGGGTCTGGTGGTAGCTGTAGCAGGAGGAGATCAGGGAGCAGGTAATGATGTGGTGGGTCAACATCTGCCAGTGGTCCTTGCGGCGCTCCTCAATGTTGATGACAATGATCTGCTGCAGCCAGAAAGACCACTGCGCCAAGATGTAAAACTTGTTGATACCGAGCAGCTCGCGCTGGGGCCAATTCGTCCAAAGCTCCTTCAAATCAAACCAGTAGGGAGACGTCTTGTAGATGTACTGGAGCCACATCAGTAAGTATTGCACGCTAGTTCCAAGGTCCTGCGCGGATCACGTACCAGGCCCAGGGGCCAGAAAACCATGTAGTAACACAACAACCAAGCCTGCTCACTGAAGCGCGTCAAGTCCTTGCGCTTAGAAATACCCCAGGTCTTGGCCAAGGGTGCCAGCACGTATTCCATGGTCGCGGCGCGCAGACCGGTGAAAAGGACGATGCAGAAAGCGATGAGGCAACCATCACCGAGACCAGCGCCGTACATGCCGGTCTCGGGATTCTTGTAGGAGAGGGTGAAGAACTTGATCGTATGAGGTTGCGCCTTGGGGATGAAGAAGTGTGCGAGGAACAGGAGCGCAAGGAGGTTGAAGGAGAGACCTAAGAGCAGAAGACGTTAGCTGGATCTGCAACTCTGCACATGGAAGTGGAAGCTATGTCTCGTGGTAACGTCGTGGAACACAGTGTCGCTCCGAATGTGGCTTGGAGTCGGCGCGCGTGGGGTAACAGAGAAGACATGGGGAGACAAAGGAGCATAGTGACGAAGAAGCAACATACCGACTTGGTTCTCAACCATCCACCTGCTCAACATCTTCCAGGCGCTGTCGTCTTTCCTCCTGACCCTTCTCACGAGAACAACGTTAACGTTGTTGTGGCCCTGTTGGTAAAGGGGACCGTTCATGAGCTTGAGCTGCTTCGTGCTAGCATTGCGCTTGATGCCATTCCTGTGCTTCTCGAAAACGGGCGAAACCGAAGAGATGGGGGAAACTGGCGAGGTCGCCGCATGGCCGGCGGTGTCGGCCATGATAGGTGGTGATTGAGCACCAATTGGAACTCAATTGGGTTGTTTCGGAAGGGCGACGGCTCGAAATGAGGTCGCGGGGAAGCCCGTGATGGTCAGACAGAGGAGGACGAGTGCTATGTCCTTGTTCGAGTCTACCAGCTTTTGGTAGTGGTTGATGTTGGGCAACGATAACGACGGGCGGTCGAGGGCGTTATCTTGCGGCGCGGTTGCGTAGGGCAGAGCGCTTTCGCGATCGAGAATGGCGCTTCCTGCTTCGTGATCTCGGCCAGAGAGGGAGGGGAGAGAGGAAACGAACGACCAGGTCGGTTTCAGGGAGGTTGAGGATTGAGAAGATGGGAATTGTAAGGGCAGCGTCGCACACAACGGACACGGAACCCTGGAGACGGTGGCAGGGCAGGACAGGACACAGGTACACGACCAGGAGTCCAAGACGGGTCAGGATCTGCTCAGTTGCTCCAGAACCAGCTGGGATCAGGAGTGCAGCAGAAGTGCTCCGGGTAAGGTGTGCTGCTGCGGCGGCGCTCTGTGCAAAAGGGTAGAGATCTCTCGGGGCGGTGCCTCTGGTTGTTGCAATGTTGCTGGATGCTGGAGGTGGGCTGCGTGTTCGGTGGGGGGAGGGAGGTGACTCGTGAGAAGTCGAGTATACTTTTTTCTTGCGTTTCCTTCTCCTGTTTTCACAGGGTAATCCGCGCCCCTAAGTTGACGATTGGCAGCAGTTGGAAAGGTGGTGAGATAAGTACAGGGTACGCGAGGGGGTGTCGCATCCTTTGGAAGCATCTTCCCACTCGCCCCGAAGACTCTCCACTCCAGAAGCCCTTGCACCTTTCAAGGTCCAATGTCACAATGTCCACAGCCTTCGGGGGGGGGGGGGGGGGGAGCAGCCGGGTGCTCCAGTCTCTGAGGACCCGACATTCAAAGTTGACGAGCCCATTGGCCACCAGCCAACTCTAGCTTTCCCCGTGAAGACAAAAAGGTAGGGGAGCCGAAGGAACAAGGGGGATTGGCTGGCTTCGTTCAGAACCATAGTACACAGATCTCCAACCCGCCCGTTGGCCATTCCTCAAGAAGCTCCCGCTCCTCAAAGGCGGTGAAGAAAGGAATCATGAAATTGAAAATGCGAAAGCAACGAAAGGGGACACTGGCAAGGGATGTGGGCGAGCGTAGAGAGAAAGGGCAAGGGGTTCGGCCAATGGCCAATAGAAACACAGGGGTCCTTTCCTTTCGCACAGGCTGTGCCGGATTCTCAGGTACGAATCGGTACGTTCCTTGGTTCGAGTGTCTTTTTACTTGGGGGAAGAAAAGGTGGGGGACCCCTATCCCTTTCGAGCCTGGGCGCAGTGGAATTGGACGGAGCTTAAAATTATGAGAATGATTGGCCCATGCCAAGTCTTCCCGCCAGTATTATTTGCTCCAAGTCCCACGTTCTGTACCTTACCTAGGTACCTTAACTTAGATGTCCAGACTCCACCTCGAGTCCTCGGTCACCTTGAGCGCCAATGAGTGAAGTCTATTTAAACAGAAAAACTGGACTGGTACGGCAGATGGATCTTGGGAAGACACCGAGAATTTAGAAACCCAAAGGCCAAGGACGGAACAGAGACGCCTGACAGAGAGGGGCCGCTGCCAATACCTTGGTCCTTACGGAGAGAAACCAAGCACCAAGGATGCAGAGACAGAGAGGGAGAGAGGGAGGACAAGGCGGCGGGTCACTTTTCCTCAACAAGTTTCGGCTGTGTCGAGCCATTGCTCCCTCCTCCAATGGGGGTTGGTCTCGTTTACTTTCTCTCCTTGTCCCGTTTCCCGGGAGAGCTGATGATGATATTAATTGCTTTTTGCCCCGTGGTATCGTCTTTCTTGTTAGCAATGTGACGAGAAACGAACAATCGACTATCTTCATCTTGTCCTATCCTTAAGATAAGGTGATTTTCCAACCCCAGCCTCTTATTAACTAATCGTTGTTTGGCATATATACCCCCCTAGTAATCACCTTTTTTTCCACCTTCCTTTTTTTGTCCCCCTCATGTCCCCTTTGCTATTACCCCTTTTCATCTGTGCAAACCAACTGACATTGACATCCCAGTTGCAACCTGCACCTGCACCAATGCGCCGATAAACATGT
The DNA here is from genome assembly GCA_036785495.1 of Colletotrichum neosansevieriae. NCBI lineage: Eukaryota > Fungi > Ascomycota > Sordariomycetes > Glomerellales > Glomerellaceae > Colletotrichum > Colletotrichum neosansevieriae. Next base: position 71,089 of record JAVHLV010000165.1, on the reverse strand, counting down.
TTGGTCTCGTCCGTCGCTGCTTTTCTTTGACATGCCGTTGCCGCCTCACGCCTGGACTTTCGAGTCCGTCCCCCGTAGAACGCCTGGGCCAGTCGGTGACTTCTCAGCCATGAGGTGCAGTCGAAAGACGCCATGTCAAAAGTCGCTGTCAGTCACTCAGGTTTTACCTCGCCTTAGCCGCCGCTGCCCCTTCCCCTCCCTCCCACACCACCTCACACCGCACCCCATGCCCGGTGTGCAATGGCGACATCCAGCCAATCGTCACTCGCCCAATCTGGCGTCCAGAAAGAGACGGGCTCGCTGCCGTCAGAACGCTAATTCAGCGAAATAACATCATCTCGAAGGAGCCGCAACGCACCAACAATAACGACAGCTCAATCTACGACCCTTCAATGCTATAATTGTAGTGCTGAACAGATACTTCAACGCCAATGTCAATTGTCAAATGACCGCCCGTGCGAAACACCAGACGAATACGGACGGGCCTCGCATCACAGACACCATCTCGAATCAGGTCCCATAATACTTTTTTTCGCCTCTTCCTCGCAGACGAATTCCATGCACAGAACAGAGCAAATTCTCAGATCGGATTTCGCGTTTCATCCCATCTCTCTTGTCGGAAAGTAGCGGTCGCCGGGGCGGCTCAATTAGCACCCCCGAGCAACACGAATGATCCCCATGACTTTTCTCGTGAACAATCTGACGACGAAAAAGGTAGGGATAGAAACCACCAACGACTGCAGCAGTAATGGCAGCCATGGCGCGAGATTGCAGTTTGAATGGGATGAAATGTCCAATTATCGATGACACGACTCAGACACACACGTTTGCCAAGATCGTGAGTTCCCAAAGCTCCTTGCTAATTAGTAAATCGTGAGAAAACAGACTGCCCCTGCCTCGCGACCGTTGGCTACAGGGGCTCCTCAAGAATGAGTGCCCGAAGGTGCAAGGGAAGTGCTAGCTGTACAAAGCTGTTTGATCGATATACTGCATTGATTTCTATGAGCTGAGAATATGCACGCAAACATGAAAGTAGCCCCTAAACGGCTATATGCAGCTAATGAAACAGAACCAGGAAGATCCTCCGGGTCTCTTCCAACGCCACAGAATCCCATCACATGACCCCACTCTGCTCCGCCACACTCTACCCCAGGCTGCAGCAGCAGGTAATCGCCGGTCGCATCACTACATACTACACCCCACATGATCCTGATCTTAACCTCATCGATTACTTCACCACCTAAACCCTCTCCGCTCGATTTCTCTCCTCACTCACATCGCAACCAAACCGCATCCCACGAAACCCCCCCTTTGCCAGCGCGCAGCGCAAAAAAAAAAAAACCCCCGATCGCCAAGATGGCCTCAACCGCAAAGTACACTCAGGCTCCGACCTCAGACCCGGACGAGAGCACCAGCTACACCCAGCCGCCCCCGGCCTACCAGGCCGACACCTCTTCGGCCCAGGACACCGATCGCCTCTTTGGCGGCGGCGCTCCCCGTAGCAGCCAGGACGATGACCTCCCCGATGATTTCAAGGTATGCTGTCCTCCAACCCCTTTCGTCGCGCGATCCCGCGATACCCGCGCTTCCACGACGACCGCGACTAACACGAACTGCAGTTCGGTGGTTCAGTAGCCGAAGCGACGACCGACATCCGCAACCAGTTCATCCGAAAGGTCTACGCCATCCTGACCGTCCAACTCATCTCGACCGGCGCCGTCTCTGCCCTCAGCTTCTGGAGCACCGGCTACAAGACATGGATCCAGTCTCACCCCGGTCTCGTCTGGGCCTCTGTATGTTCCCCTCCCTCACGTATGCTTCCGCGTTCGCTACTAACCTGCGTCTTCGCAGCTCCTCGGCTCGATCGTCTTCATGCTCTTGACCTTCTGGAAACGCAAGTCTTACCCCACGAACCTACTCTTCCTCGGCCTCTTCACCCTGACTGAAGCCTACACCATCTCCGTCATCGTCTCCTTTTACAAGACCGAGATCGTCCTGAATGCAGTCATCCTTACCGCCGGAATATTCGTTTTCCTCACCCTCTTCGCCTGCCAGACCAAGTACGACTTCACCTCATGGATGCCTTACCTCTTCGGCGCCCTCTGGGGACTTGTATTGTTCGGCTTCATGGCCGCCTTTTTCCCTTACAGCTCCACCGGCGAGCTTCTCTACGGAGGTCTTGCTGCTTTGATTTTCAGCGCGTACATCCTCGTCGACACCCAGCTTGTTATGCGCAAGCACCATGTTGAGGAGGAGATCGCCGCTGCCATCAGCCTGTATCTCGACATCATCAACTTATTCTTGGCAATTCTGCGCATCCTCAACAGCCAGCAGAACAACTAAGTCATGTGTGTTAGGTGCGAGTGGAGGTCGAATAGGAGAATGATTGTGACAGTCAAGAATGGGTTTAATAGAAATGAGTTATTTTGTTTCAATCGGCCCAGTGACAATTTTGTGGGTTGGCATTTACTTCGATCGAAGTACCGTGTTTTGCTTTTGCGTCAGCACTTACGTAGTGAACAAAATTGGCAGTAAACAGCAGATTTCACATTGCAACGCTGAATTGTGAGTGACGCGGATAGCTGGTGAAGCGGTAAAGTAATCTGATATCTGCATTAGAAGTCCACTAATAGAAAAGGAAAATGGGGGCGTTAGTAAAAGGGCTACAAAGGCACAGCGGGAAAGATGCGGTTGGGCAGTGTAATGGGGATGAGAGTTGCAGATCGACGGGTAACAAAATTCGTGACGTCCTACGCCCTTGCTCCTTGACCTCGCCCAAAAGCTCTTCAACCTCCGCTTTGAGACAACACACCGCCCAGCGTCCACAAACTCTACCAACCGGTAGCCTCTTCCCAGTCGTCGCATTCGTAGTAGACCTTTTGAGGGTTTTATCTTCGTGTCAGAGAAACGAACTCGCAAAGGGGAATAATGTTCTTTCTCTTTCAACACAGCACGGAAACCAACGCCAGTATAGAAAAAGACCAACGTCGCAGTTTCGGGGTAACCATAAGCAGGGCCAAAGGTGGATTAGTTGGCTTCGTTGTCGCCGTTGGCTTCGGCCGGGCCGCCGGCTGCTGCAGACGCTTCCCTCTGCATACGGGCTTCGATCTCGCGGAGCTGAGACTCACGAGCCAAGAGCTCCTGACGCTTCTCGTTGATCTCGCGCTGAACCTTGATCTCGATCTCGCGAAGCTTCTCCTCCTCGCGCCGCAGCTGTTCCTCCTTGAGGCGCACAGATTGCGAGGCGAGGTCCTCGGGGTTCATGGACGAGTCACTGCGATATGTCAGTGCGTGAGGCAGAGAACGGGGTTCGGACAAAACGTACACTCCAGCCCCACCCTCGACAGACTTGCTGAGCTTCTCGGTACGGTAGTTTTCGTACAGGAAGTCGTGGGTGATTTCCTTCAGATCAGCCAAGTGGCTGTGGAGGAGGGCGGAACGGATGGCAAGGAAGTCGGAGTGGCGCGGGTTGTCGACCTCAACGACACCCCAAGGGTATTGGCGAGCGCGGACCTTACGGCCGCCAATCTCGACAACCTCTTCAGAGCCGACGATGGCGAATGGCATCAGGCCTCTCAGCTCAGCGTTCTCCTCGACAGTGTCCTCGTCATCCTCCTCTATGTCGTAAGGAAAGTTATAGACGGGAATGCGGTAATGCTCGATGTCCTCCATCACAAGCTTTTTCGACTCGGCGAGCTCTGCGGGAGTCAGGGAATCGGCGCGACCAATGACGGGGATAACGTTGACGCGGGGAGCGAGGCGCTTCATCAGCTCAATATCCAGCTCACGGAGGCTGGGCGGGTGTTAGCGCTGGTTTTCGTCAAATGCTAATTGCGCTCGATGAACTCACCCGTGACCAGTGGGCGTGATGAAGTACAACATGGCGTGCACACGGTTGTCCCTGAAACGGGGGTTGCGCTTGATACGGGACTCCTCGGCAAGAATGTCATCGTATTGTCTCTCGAGGTAGCCGACAATCTCGGAGAAGCTGTCGGGGGTCAGTAAGAGAGATACTCGACAAGTTTCCAGGTCATCATACCTGGCCTCGTTATCAATCTGATCACCAAAACCGGGGGTATCGACAATCGTCAAAGAGATGCGGGTGCCCTCCTCGTCCAACTCCAGCTCTACTTGTAATTAGCATGCTGCTGCTTGTATGATCCGATGCGGTGAGCACGAACCAACGGTGATAGGCTTGATCTTGACACCGTCCTCGACAGACGCGCTGTTAGGGTCGTCTGACTCCTTGTGGCCCAACACGCCCTTGCCGCAGAGGGTGTTGACGAAGGTCGTTCTTCCTGAAGAGACCAAATGTCAGTCAATGGCACTCGGAGATCGAGCGGACACAGGAGAGTGCCCCGGGGGGGAGGACGTACCAGTGCCTGATGCTCCGCAGACCATCAAACAGAACTGGATTCCCTTCTTCACGTTCTTCTTTCTGCGCATCATCTTCTGCAATGTTGTTATTGATTAGCAATTGTATATATCCATGCGTGCAAATGCATTGAGGCGGCGGTGGCTTCTCGAGGTCCCGCGGAGGGATTGGTGACGGGGGCCAACGGGTGCAATTCAGGGGACGTGGGAAAACATACGACGACGGTTGAGATGTAACGGCTAGACTTGAACGCGGTTGATGAAAGAACTCGTCGACCAAGTCAATGACAGACGAGAAAGAACGGTGTATTGGCGTTGAAAGGGACAGCGAGCGTCTTGTCGTGTCGTGTCGTGTGGATGGAACGAAAGGACTGCTGGATCCCAAGTGTCGTTGTAGTGGAATGGACCTGGGGGTTTCGGACAGGAGGTGCAGGTGCTAAAGGGGACGGGAGGGTCTTGACCGACGGCTGTTGGAAAATGCAATTTCACACAAAATGTTGCGGCAGGAGGTCCCCAAGTTCCAGGTTGTCCTCAGCCAATTGACGGCCAACGCTGCGAGTTGCTGCACGCCCAATTCAGGGGGCCAGCAAGTCCCCCCCAGCCCACGCTCCTTTGCTCCAAACTTGGCGCTAGTCCTTTCGGGGGCTGGCTTGGGCAGCGGGGGCAATTTTGGGGGGAAGAGGTTGACAGGTCACGAGACTGAGCGTGGTCCGTGCAAGAGTACCTGGTAATCTATCATACCTACCTTAGGTACCTATCTGCAGGTTTGCTGAAGGCCAAACATGTTTCGGTGTCCGCCAGGCAGCTCCCAGATGTTGCCACTTGGCAAGCGTTCTCCAACACACCTACACGTGTAGGTGCCTCTCATCTCAACCATATTCTCGATCGCCGTTTCTGCTACGCCTGCTGAGAAAGCGACGATACGTACCTCATTTCCAACGTCGCGGTCCCAGCTGCCCCAGGCCGACTTCCAAAGACATTAACCACGGGATCGTGTTAACGTCTTGTAGAGTCGTTGAAAACAGACACCGTTCTGTCGCTTTGAGGCTCTTCGAAGCATCACTCAGGACACTACCGTATTACAGCCGTCCACCTATCAATAGCCCCTGTTGGTTCTCCCAGCTTCCTGACTCGGCTGGCCTGCTGACTGGGACCAGCTCTACCCAGTAACGTAACAACTACCTGATCGTTCAACAAGAGTGCCCAGCTCATCGTCGAACATCAGCTGGTGGCCTCTTACACGGAAAGAAATGTCGCTTCAAGAATGACATTATAACGAATAGATTCGACAAATAGCACACCACTAGCTAGGCCGACCGGCCTTGCGCCCCCGCTTCTCAGCGTCGTTGCTATCACCATCACCATTCAGTGTCATCTTTCAGCGCCCTTTCATAATGAATACGCGACCGCCCATAGAGACGGCGCCGTCAAACGTCGTTCTGTCGGTTTCCTTCAACAACGATGCGAGTTGCTTCTCTGTAGGCCTCAACACTGGAATATGCAGTACGTTTGCCAGTTACCAATCTCAGACCGACCGCTGACAACATGCAGTCTTTCACACAAAGTCGTGTCTTCTCAAGGCATCAAGAGGTTTGTTTCGAATCGAATCGCCTCACGTGTAGACAGCAGGAAACTCAATTTTTTACAGACTTCAACGCCGGCATCGCCCTCGTCGAGATGATGGGAACCACCAACTATCTCGCTTTAGTGGGCGGCGGAAGACAGCCAAAGTATAGCACCACTAAGGTGCGATTCCCTGCCCTCCTCATGGGAAATCAAGGACTAAGACATCGCAGACAATCATTTGGGATGACGCTAAAGGCAGAGTGGCTATTGAAATAGCTTCACTGACAACCGTCCGAGGCGTCCGCATCGGCCGTAATCGCATCGTCGTTGCGCTCCAGAACAGCGTGCGGGTCTACTCTTTTGCGAAGTTGCCCGACCTCCAGTCTGTGTACGAGACTACAGACAACCCCCTTGGCCTTTGCTGCATGTCAGAAAAGACGATCGCTTTCCCAGGTAGAACGGTGGGTCAGGTTCAACTTGTCGACATAGGCACCGGCAACGTCAGCATCATTCCAGCTCACTCCTCAGCACTCAAAGCTCTACAGTTGAGCCCAGACGGAGAGCTTCTGGCTACTGCGAGCGAAATGGGCACCTTGATTAGAGTGTTTGCGACTACTAACTGCGCCAAACTGGTCGAGCTGCGCCGAGGCGTGGACCCTGCAACGATCTTTTCTCTTGGTTTCAGCCCGGAGGGAACGAAGCTCGCTTGTACATCGGACAAGTCGACATTGCATGTGTTTGATGTCCCCCACCCCAAGAAACCTACAATCGCGCCGACAAGTCCATCGGCATCGATGGCAGGGTCAGGTATACTTGCGGGAAGGCCGGGTGACGATGGAAAGGGCAGATGGGGTTTCTTGGGTAAGATTCCCTTGATGCCGAGGATGTTCTCAGACGTCTACTCATTTGCGTCGGCACCGTTCGAGGCCGGCGACGACCCTCTTATCGGTGGACTGCCCCTCTCAGAACAGACTACAATAGGGACGACAAAACCACAGAAAGGCGTCATCGGATGGATCAACGAGGAGAGTTTGGCCGTTATCGGCGCCGGACAGGACGCCAGATGGGAGAAGTTTATCATCACCAAAGGTGAAGACGGACGCCGATATGTCACTCGTGAGGGATGGAAGAGGTATCTGGGCAGCGGACCATAGGTTTCGCGCCGCAGCAACAGTTCGGTTCCATTGGTTTGGGGTCATGGCAGGGCGTTTTCCACGGGGTCATCATAGGTTTTAGGCATCTAAGGGGTCTTAGCGGTATTAGCGACAGCATCGCTCGTTTTTGTATAAAATCACATTATCTTCGAGACTGGGGCGACCTGCTCCGACTTCTTCTCTTGTGCCGTGGCTCCTCATCGCGGTCCCTGTGTCTCCTGTGGTGGCGCTCTTCCGAATCATGACGGTCACGACGACGCTCTCTCCTCCGATCATCATCTCCTTCGCGGTCGCGATCGCGGTCCCTCCTATCCCTGGAACGGTCCCTATCTCTGTGGTTCTTGTCGGTTCTTCTAAACTCTCTTTCCCGAGAATCGTCTCGCCGCTTCTCACGGCGCGAACTCCTATCCCCATCTTTGCGGTCCGTATCGTCCGGCGTGTCATCGCGGCGCGATCTCCGACTGCGATGTCTATCGTCGCTACTATCCGCGTCCCTCACTTCCTCGTCACTGTCATGCCTGCGCGACCGATGCGATCGGTGACGGTGCTTGTGCCTTCTTTTCCTCTCAGACTTATCCCCGCGCCGCGCTAACGCATCTTGTATCTCCTTCTTCTTCTCCTCAATCAAGAACTCCTTCATCGGATCGTCGTCGTCATGATCTCTGATCAGCAACGCAAGCTCCCTCTCCTCGGGAAGTTGTGGCCGCTGCTCCTCCTCCTCGTCGTCGGACTCTTCGTCCGTCTTGTCGCCGCCGCCTTCCAGCTTTGAGACCGTCGCCCAGTCCACCTTGCCTTCGTCCGGATCTTCGTCGTCGCGGAATTTGTAGCGCGCATGATCTACGCTGATCATCCGGCTGCCAATAGTCGCGCCGCCGAGGTTGTCAACTGCGAGGTCGCAGCTGCGCTGGTCTTCGTACTTGAGCCATCCGAAGCCCTTGGACTTGCCCGTCTCCTTATCGCGGGCCAGCTTGAGCCAGACGGGCTCGCCGAACTGGGAGAAGATTGTGATCACATCACCCTCGGACATTTCGTAGGGAAGACCGCCGAAGTAGATGTAGGCGGTGTCGCGGTAGTCGACGTGCCAGGAACCTTCGGGGGAGCTGCTCCTGTCAGTATACGGTCAGAATATCAGAAACAGAGCTTGTACTCACATTCCATGTTCGATCTCCTTCTTGTTCAACTCCTGGATCGCGCGAATCTTGTTCATCTTGACGGATTGACGAAAGTCGTATCTTCTGGTCTCAAGTGACCGTACTGGCTTGAAGTAGACTTCTAGAAAGAAGGCTACCGAAGCACCCAGCAAATCTGCAAGGCTGAAGAAAGCGACGTCCCAAGCTTCGCTGAAGCTCCACCGGGTTGCTCAGGCCGCAGGCGGCTGATAAGGCGGCTCGTGTACCTTAGCTACCGTCAGTGCGTCATCTCCCCCAACGCGCCCCAGACAACCCCTAAATTGGCATTTCGGTAGCGTACTGCGCCGCGCCATGACAGCACATTTTAGGCTTCGGGAAAACAGCCGGTCCGGCGTTGGAAATTCCCCGACACTGGTTTGATGAAGGGGCATCAAGAGTAGGAATTCGTGAAGGCCTAGACAGGCTGCTCGAGGCAGATCTCCAGCTTCTAGTGATAATATTTCTTGTTTCGAACACCGCACTATCGATCGACGTGCGGCTTTCCATTCGCATTCAGCAGTCCTTTGACCGCAGGTTACCTCGCAGTCCCCTGAGTCGCGATTTCTGAGCCGACGACCGACGACGCGTTTGTTTGTCTCGGCATTAAAGCTGTCCACAGTCAACCCACCGACCGCCCCGAACCAAGAACACCGCATTCCCGTCTCCGGACCCACGAAAAGTGCCCACCCTCATCGCTCCCCCCATGTGTCCTCTCCGACAACCACAAACATGACGGCAAGTGCGAACAGGGTGTCGACGTACACCTCGGCCTCCACGGGGTCGGATGGGCGCAATGGCGAGAAGAAGGACCTCTGGAGCTCGATGCTCGACAATGTCGCCAGCGGCAAGCGGTTACCGGAAAAGAACATGATCGTGCTCGGCGGCAACCCCGACTCACAGCGGGAGTTTATTGAATCGCTGTCGCACAGCAGCGAGAAGCGAAGCCTGGACCGACAGAGTTCTAAGACACCGCCTGTCGCAAACAGCTTCGCTCTGGGTTACACTTACTATGATGTGCTCGATGCCGATCAAGAAGGTGCGTTGGCAGCTTGTAGCATGTCCTCTGAAGCTTGATGCTGACTCGGGACAGACATACTGGCGAGGATTTCTCTGTACATGCTGTCGACGCCTTCAGAAGCTTTCCCGAAACTTATCCAACCGCTGATCACCCCGGAGACGATACCAAATACCCTAATGATTATACTCCTGGATTGGTCAACACCACACCTCTGGATGCGACAACTGAGGGAATGGATCTTATTCATGCGAAGCATCCTAGAGAAATCAAGCCATGAGTGCCAAGCGGCGATGGAGGAGGTAATGGTGGGCTGGCGAGACAGGGGTAGAGGAGGCGGGTCGACCAATCTGGATGGCACAGGAGCAACGACGAGCGAAGGCGACGTAGCATTGCCTCTTGGCCCCGGTGAGTGGGAAGAGGGTATCGGCCTGCCGTTGTGCGTGGTTTGCCAAAATGTGAGTAGCTCTTGAGCTAGAAGAAGACTTGCGATTACTGACGATCTCGCAGGCGGAGAAAATGGAGCAGTTGGAAAAGACACAGGGCTGGAAGGAAGGTGACTTTGATCAAGTATTGCAATACCTTCGGACCGCTTTATTGAGACGTAAGTATGTCCCGCTTGTTGCTGAAAGCCCAGGCTAATTATGCGTAGACGGCGCCTCTCTCATCTACACTACACCGAACGTTCCCTCATCCATACCAAGCTTGGTACACTCAAGCCTAGGCATCACCTCCCTCCTCAAACGTCAACCACTCAAGCACAACGTGATCGACAGGGATAAGATCCTCGTCCCTCCGAACTGGGACTCCTGGGGCAAGATTCGTGTGCTCCGCGATGGCTTTGACGTCGAGGCAACAAGCCAGGGCTGGTCCCATGACCTACAATCCACCTTCCCCTCACCTCCCATGACCACCAATGGTCTAGACATCATCCAAAAAGCCAAAGCAGACGGCGACTACAACGGCGAGGTCTGGTCTTCCGCTGTCGCTCCCTACGAGGACTGGATCCGCGATCTCAGCAGCGCTGGCAGCGCCATCTCGTTTGCAGGCCGTGACGCAGACCCCTCACAGTTGGAGATGTCATCAACAGACACACAGGAGTTTTTGGGTTTGAGCCTGCAGACGCTCGAGCAATACCGCAGCAGGAGCGCGGAGGACAAGAAGGCGGACGCTGCAAAGTCGAGGACAAGTCAACGAGCGGACGAGCCGGATCTTGGCCAGTCGCTCAGGCAAGGCGATGGCAAGGTCAGCCAGCATATTGGACCCGTGCAGTTCAACATGGGAGGCATCCAGGTGGATGCCGACGACATGGTGCAGCGGCTTAAGGTGAGCATCCAACTGAGCGCATCAGTAGCGGGACATGCGGCTAACAGGACACAGGACCGCCAGGCATACAGCTCTGCACAGGAACCGACCACGCCGCCGGCTGATACTGCAGACGAGAACCCCGACGAAATGGACAACGATAAGCTGCAAGCCTTCTTCAGCGGTCTGATGAACCGCAAACAGCCTGCCAATGGTAGCCCTCGAGGAGGTTCTTGAAGCTCTTTCACATCAAACATCACGAACTGCTGCGGCCTAAGCAGGGTCAACTTTGATGCAGGGAGGTATTCCCTCTTGTTCCGGCGGAGTTTATTTTGAATGAGAAGCGTATACCATGTTTCGGCGAAGACGTGCGCTGCGAAGCCGAAGATGGAATTTTACCGAATGAAAGGGGATAAACTGAGATGAAAATTAAAGAAAAGACGATGGCGATTGGAGGGCGGGTTGAGCATGTCAGCAGTCAGTCAGTCAGTCGCTGTAGAATAGATACCCCGATTATGACGAAAGTAGGCGGTTGATGCCACTTCACTGGATGTGAGGGTGGTGTTCCGAAGGTCTCTCGCGTCCTGGAAGTTTCTTATTTCGAAAGGGATTTTTTGACGTTGTACTATAACAATTCAAAGAAGCCCGGTGGCGAAGAGAATATCTAATGCGTGAGAAAACGTATAAAACATGATGATTTGTGGCCCTCCAGCCAAGAATGGCGTGCCGAGTGATGATCTGATCAATCTCTCTTTCAACTGTCATTTGGCAAGTGCGTCGACTAAGCCGTAATAACATAAGCTTCCTAATGTCTACAGCCGTGCTATGACATTCAAGAAGAAAGGTGAATATTGGAGAAACCGATGCTGGCGAAATGACAACCTCCAGACTGGAGAAGAAGCGACCAGAGTTGGCTTTGCGATTCTCACAAGACATCAGCTTTACTCGTGATTTCGTCTTCCTTGTGTTTGAGAAGCAGAGCCATGATGCCCTCACCACATTTCTCCTTCCGCATTGCCGCTTTAAGAACATTTTTCAGTGATAATAACGGTGTCCCTCTTATAAGTGAGAAGAAGTTCCATGATGTGCCGTCCGCTTTCCTCACTCTGACTCGTCGCTACTGCTGTGAGAATGTCTTCGGTGACAATGAGCTGTTCGTTCCCCTTGTGTCTGGAGCAGAACCGCCATTGGTTTCACACTAGGAAACGATACCAGTTGGATGACGCGATCTTCCGTCACATCGGCATAGCTGCTTTTTCTGCTGTAGAGATTGGACATTGTCCTCGTAGACTCGGCTTTTTCTCCGTCCCCACTGGCTCTGTATGCTTGGGCAAGCGCATACATGTTCTCGTAGACCTTCACTACTGAGCGAAGTTTTCTGATTGCCCTAGGGTAGTCTCTCAAGTTAGAATACAACAGTCCTATAGGCTATGGCCGCGAAGCGATATAGCATATGCGGTTTAGCACAATTCAGACCTCGCTTATTTAAAATTCTGTTGAAGTTCTCCCCATGGGCCCATCCTCCGCCTTTCCGTGCGTGACTTTCCTATCCCATAAGAGGAGATATTCGATGGAAGTAAGCCTTTGTACCCCGAGAATCTCCGAGAGTCGTACAGACCCAGGCGTCTTCTCTTCTCGAGTAGCTTCATCAACAGCAATCTCGATAACAATACAGTAATCGCTTCGGACTCTGATGAGCGTAGGTAGCGAAGCACCTTCAATGAGACAGAGAACATCGTCCATCTGGATTTGCTGTGCTCTCGTTCGAAATGTCCAATGAGCACTCCATCGATTCTGATTTCCAGGGAGATACAAATCGACTCCCACATCTTCTAGATGATGACATACACTCTTAGCTTTCACATGTTCGTACTCTGCCTAGAACACCGATTTTGCTTTTGATCACTGCAATCTCGCGCGTATCCCATGTTGTCACAGACACGTTTTCATGGAGCAGTGACTTAACCACTTGATTGAGCAGGACTCCCCATGAGATTCGATAATCAGGGGATGGACCCAATGATGTATCGGTGATCCTGCCAAGCACAGCATAAATCTTATCCCGACGATCGGAAGCCACCCGAATGTGGTATAAATATACCAAGCCCGAAGGGGCCAAAGTCGGAGAGAAAAGCCGTCTGAGGCTTTGACGACCACGTTTCGGCCGAAATGTCGCAGCCTTGACGAGGTGAACGATTCGAGCGGATTCAAGTGGCCGTGCCTGCGTCTGTGTAGGGGCTCATTTTTTGCAAACCCAAGCAAAATGCTTGGCCATCGATCTCGATTTATTTGCACATGATAAGGACGTGTCTTGCAGCGGCAACTTCCTGCAGTACCTGAGAAGTCGTCGTTACCACCAATGATCGTCCCAGCAATACAAAACCTGCGATGGCTTCCACCCATATGCGACGGAACCACGCACGCTTCGCCAGTTGCTCGACAACGCATGCGTCTTCGTGATTGAAGGATGACATCGTCGATCCTTCAGCAGCAGCCTTCAACGCTTGGAATGACCGGTGGCTGTCGTGATGTACCTGACTATCAATCGAATAATCCCCCGTTACTTCTTCAAGCCAGATGAAAACTCTGCTTGCTCTGGCATAGATCTCTGCAATTAGTTGAAACTGGTGGCCCCTATTCATCTGCATCATCCTGATTGATACATATGGCATCAATCCATACTATTCGCTCAAGACCAGGGTCTCTAGGACGTGAAAGTGCCGCGTAAAGGCTTTCCGTCACATTTAGCAAACTCCTGTTGATGACGACGGCCGTCCGCGACTTCTTGGGAGGCTCCCAATAGTACGACAGAGCTTCGTAAAGGAGAGTCCCTCTCCTTGCGGTCGGAATAGAGTAATAGAACAGTTGGCATTGTATAGAGACGGATCATCATCATCCGGGATCAGGCGAAGTAGGCGGATAGTACCCGGCTGCAAAGGGCAATATATGCATGAGGGCATCGTATGTTGGCGACAATGATCTACGAGAGGGAGACTCCTACATATGCTGGTCCCTGGGAAACGAGAGGCGGGCCGGGCGATTCGTTTTTTTACCGTCCGTTGGGTTTCGAGTGAAATTTATTTGGAATTAGACGTCTAAATCAGGCTGCAGGCATCCGCGAGTTTCTCCACCGATCGACGAGTGTCTTCCTCGCTACGCTTGATGTCTTCAGCAAGGCAGTGAAAGGCTTTTGGTGAGCCAATAATTGGAACGACAAATCTCGGTGGGCGTGACAATTGATGGAGATGCGCATGTGACTCAGCTGAACTTGACACCGGTTGAATACCATATTTGTAGATGTTTGGAAAATGTTGCAATCGTCTATATAGTAGCATATCTGCCCCAATATCGTGCATTCAAAATAGTTGACTCCATTTGTTTGATGTATGGTGTTGGCTATGTTGCCTGGTTAGATCCGTGATGGAATGGCAGACAATCCAGAGACCTGCAGCAGGAGGATCGCTTCTCTGTGTTGTTCCGTTGGAGCAGGCAGATCGCAGACATTGTCCGTTTTGTCCCCGTGAGCTCACGGGTAATGGAATATGTCGTTCATATTGGGATGTTTCCCCTCCTCAAAACCCCTTCTATCCGATTTCAGCATTGGCCCGGAGATGAACTCACACGCAAAGTCGATTACGAGAAGGGAATCCCATACTTGGCTTATGCCAATGACCGATATTGCGACTTCCTCTGTTGTCACGTCATGTTGGTCCAGATCTTCTCCGACTCGACGCTCTCTGTTCCGTCCGCTTACGCCTGCCTATTGCCAGGTTCACCCGATTGCCTTCACGATCGTGGGAAACAAACTAGCCCGCAGCTAGGGGTTGACGACTTGAAGAACAACCTAGACAGATGTCGTGATAAGTAGGATCCACCCGCGCGGTCCCGCGCGGTCCCGCGCGGTCCCACCCGTTCTAGAGCGGGTATATATATCCCTTCGTTCTGCGCGCCCTTATTCAGATAGACTCTTCCTTAAATAGATTTAGCTTTATTGAGACTTCGCTCCTCATGCCCATATTTGCCCCCTTTAAGTGCTTCTAACTATCACAACAACAGACCCGAAGTAGGGGGAATTTTCTTCTTCTTTTCCACTCGGTAAAATGCAATCAATTGAAGTTTATGAGAGTTGTCTATAGCATAGCGCGACGGGTTCATTCTACAAGTCCCGGCGCGGTTGCGTGAGCTGATTTTTCCACGCGTTAACCTTTCTTCGTTTTTTAGAGTTCCTACGCACGACTCACGCTTTTTCAGTAGCCCTCTACAACTCCTATATGCCTCGATTATCTGGACCAGTACGTCTCGAATAGGCACTCCGTTGTTCAAGTGCAATTCCCTCACCCCACTGCTCACCTTGATGTGGCCGCTTTTAATGTGGTCAAGTAATGCCGAGCTGGGCAGGGCGACCAGGATGAGCGGAAGTATTAAGTCACTGTTCCCGGGATTCTAGGTGTGATGTGATGGTGTTGCTGGTTTTAGTTTGAACAGTTTCCTGTTTTAGGAAGTTAGGAAGCGAGTAAGCTTATTACTTGGTTTCAGGAAAGGTAGATTCCGGTATACCTAGCATAATTATGATACAGAACCTATTAGAGGGGATTGGGTCTAGGAATAGAGAATTTATTCTTGGGCTATAGGTATCTGTATTGCAGTGTATTTGTGCGAATAGGGGCATAGAATAGGCTGCATTTGGTATCTATTGATGGCAGTTGGCAGTTCTTTGAGAAGGAAGGAGTGACATATGACCCTGTTCTGGTTTGCTTGTTACGACCCGAAAGGCAGCAGAGAAGAGGTTGCGCGTTCAAAATACCTAGCGAGCAATTCGGGCCCATGTGAAAGAGTAATGTAGACGCTGGTTTATGCTGGAAATAGGGGTGGATCGATTACGAATAATTTCGAGACCGATCCATCCCACAACGCACTCAAAATCCCCTAGATATCGCATTTCACAGGGCCTCCACCATGAGTCGCAGCCCAGACAGCGTCGGGCGTTCATCTGGCATATCGCGCATACACGCGTCGACAATGGCTTGAAGTGGTTGGGGGACCGGCCACTCAACCTGTCTGGTGATGGGCGCATTGGCGTAGACCATGCACTTGATGCAATTCCCAATGTCGTACATGTCGGAATGGGTGGTCCATCCAGAGTCCAGTCCGCCGTCCGACGCGACTTCGGGGGCAGCTCGCTGGCCCCAGCGGCTCTCAAGATCGCAGACAACCAGCCGACTTCCGTCGTCGGTAAAAAGACAATTATCAATGCGTAGATCCCGATGAACAATGCCGAGGCTGTGTAGGCAGGAGAGAGCGTCCACCAGGTGCAAGATCCAGCGCTTATATGTTTGGCGTGAAGAGAATTGCCCCAGGATTGCGCGCGTCGCCAGCTTTGGAAAGACCAGCTGACCATCGATGGATCTTCCGAGAAGACGCACCAGATGTTCGGATAAGACCGTTCCGGGGCATGAGCCACCTTGACATTGAAGGAGATTTTCAATCTCGCTGCGGTATTTCCCCCTTTTTACGAAATGTTTCGAAGGCTCAACCTCAACGATAGGCAGTTGGTTTATGAGGTCTTCAATATCTTCGAAGTCATCCTCAATCTCGGGAGGGGGATCGAGACATCGGTCGAGACTGCGGATCTCATCGCCTTCGATTTCGCAATGGCTCTTTATCGACTCGGGAAGGTTGCGCTCCAGGCGCAGGATATCTCCCGACAGCGTTCCTGGCAAGTCAAATAGACGCACGCATCGACCAAGTTCGGTGCCGTCCTCGTACCAGATTGTCATGGACGGCTTTTCTCCGTCCACGTAGGACATATCGAGAATGGGCAGACCTGCGGGAGGAAACAAATTGGATGCCTGGCGCTTGCGCTGATAGTCGGTTCGAACGCGGGCGACTTCCCGCTCGAAAAGGCTGTCGTCATCTGAGGCCATAGTACTGGATCCAGAGGACTACTAATTTTGCCAGGAACTTGAAGACATGAGTAGAACTAGAGTGCGGACTAGCCCAGGTAACGAAGATAGGGTGTCCGAAGGGTTGTTGATTACTGAGGCTGACTGACCAAGAAACGCAGGCCCCCCCCCCCCCCCCGCGGGCGGGGGCTGCATATTACTAGCGCAGATAGGTATCACATTTTATTACTTCTAGTATCCTATACAGAGATAACCACAAGCTCGTTTCCGGCTGATGCGTCTGACCCTAACGTAGGTAAAAGCTTTGAGAACCAAAAAAACAAGAAAAAGTAGTTAAGTCTTATTCATAGAGATACCGCCGCCTCCTTTATATCCCAGTTTAACCAAATATAGAGAGATACTTACCTGGGCGCTACATATCAGTAATACTTCCGCTATTTAACTAACATCTAATTCCATACAGTCATGAAGAAGGTCGGTACGAGTGAGTTTTCCGAGGATATTGACCTTTGGTCCGGATGCTCAATCGATCCTACGAACGACTATAAATGGCCCGCTTTACTCACAGAAATCTGCACCAACCTGGAGCGGTACTCTCCTCATCCTACTGTTAACTCAGATCACGATCCACTATGGCTGAAGTTGCTTATATATATAACAACTTGGCCCCCCCTTGGCGAAGCTGACGCTCGATTTGTCAGCCGTGAGGCTACTTTTCACCAATTAGCAACTCTACTCGCGAAGCATGGGAATCGCTTTGGTGTCTGTCTGGTTCACTCTCACTGCAAGCTTGCAGAGGAAGAGATTATGGTCGCAAGAGGAAGCGTTTCAGAGCCAGAGCAGCCGAAAGACATTGAGCAGTATTATCCAGAGCGATGGATGTCCGACGGCGGTGCTTACCTATCTGCACATTAAAATAACACGAAGCTCGTAAAAGTCCCACTTCTCTTCGCTGGCCTGGTTGCGGCCCATCCCAGCCGTCAACTACAACGAGCCCGTCCCACAGCTTGAGCCGCGTCGCGGGCCCGGTTGTTTCGTGCTTCGGCAAGAAGAAGGGCTTCGTAATCGGGTGCCTCCTCCTCCTCCTCCTCCTCCATACTCCCAATACGGAATTCCGGTCCATTCGGTTAGTTGATCACGGCCTAGTTGCTAATCGTTGGCGTATCAGACTGCAGAAACAAATAGCCAGTGCTACTGCCTGCTGCTCGGGTTGCTGCGCTCCTGTGGGACAGTCTGGCCCCCTAAATAATGACATGGGGTCGCGCGGGGATATGTCATCTCTACTCTTGTGGGAGAGACATACGTGATTCTCGGTCGCGGGACTTGACCTTGAGGAAAGAAGTTTCCTCGGTAACCCAGTGGTGCCCTCAGGCGGCAGAGTGCCATGGCTTTCGAGAGGATCGTTCGGACTTTGCTGTACACCCGACCACGTTTCGCATGCCGCTTCAAACAGTTAACATACAAACCCCGTTGGTTTAAGCAAAAGATCGGCAAGAAGATGCGCCCGTCATGTTCTATCGTGATGGCACAATTTACACACACATCATGCAAAAGATTGAAAAGATGTGTTGAAGAAGGTAAGTCATTTCGCAGTCATCTACGGCATCACGATCAAGCTTGATACAACCAAGGCCGTCGACCCTAGCGCACTTGTCTATGGGTAGTCAAATCCCAAAACTCCTCGCCGAAAACCACCTCTGATTTCATTCAAATAGAATCGAAACACCTTTTTGTTTTCTCTCTCTTTCGACATGTACAGCCATGACCAGAACCTCACGCCACGTCTGCCCTGGTAATCGGACGGTAGACACCGCCATCGAGTCGATAGGCCCCAGAAGTTTGCGACGAGAGGAGGAGCTCCTTCAACGCGGGAGTTCTCTTCGCCAGCAGATCGTCCTCGCTCTTGAGGTATAGTATGTTGCGCAGCCCGCCTCTGGCTTCGAGGTGGATCTTCTGCAGAAGCTTCTGCGTCAGGAAGTTGTCCTCTCCACCGTCCTTGCGGACGATGACCCAGGTCGCGCCACCGAGTCGTGCCGTTACAACGCCAGACAGGAGACCTGGGAAGAGCCAAGGGTACTGCAGGATCTCGGCCTCGAAGGCGTTGATGGTCTCACGGCCGAGGGCGGTGTAGGCTTCATCGCCGAGCATGATGCCGAGGCGAAAGAGGTTGGAGGCCGAGACGGCGTTTGCAGAAGGCAGCGCGGTATCCATGCCGTCCTTCAGGCGGAGGATGGTGTGCGGGGCATTCTCTGGCGTGGTGTAAAAAGCACCGCAGGAGGAGCGAGAGGCAGGGGGCTCCGGGGCGGAGGTGCCGATTGATGGACTGTCATAGAAGATGTCGATTTGGACCTCTGGAAATGTGTTAGCGAAGTCATGGTCGAGACCAAAGCAAGACTTACTCTGAAGCTCATCAGCGAATTCAATCCATGTCTCTTCTCCCGTGGCTTCATAAAGGTCAAGAAGGCCCTCGATGAGGTGGGCGTAGTCATCAGCCAAGCCCTTGGTGTCGCCTCGGCCATCGTTGTATATCCTGTATAGTATCTTCTCGTTGTCATCCCATAGGTTGGCCTTGATGAAAGCAGCAGCTCTGCTTGCCGCCTCAAAGCACGCTGTGCTTCTGTCGGCGTCCACAAACGAAAGGGCTGACCCAGTTCTCGCCAAAGCACCAATCACGAGGCCGTTACGTCCCGCAACAACTTTAGTGTCTGCTTCCGGCCTCGTGCGTTCTCTTTCCCTGTGCGCCCTAAGCTTCTGCTTGGCTGAAGCCAGAACCCTCTTGACCTCCTCCATAGTGATGCCAGCCTGCCTTCCGATCTCGGCCCTATCTTTGACGACGCGCAGGATGTTCTCGTTTACAAACTCGTCGTTGGGGTCTTGATCGGGCTCGATGTTGCCGTGCTCCAGCACATTCCAGTATGATGCAGCCAAGGCAGCTTCGTGATCATCACCAATGACAGCGTCAAACTCCCTGCGCGTCCACAAACTGTAAGCCCCTTCTCGCAGGTGCCTGTCTCCACGGCGGTACGAGTCTGCAGCCTCGCTCGAGACGAAACCCCCATTGGGTAAGCTGATGGGCGGGCTGGTGAGGTAGTCCACCAATTCCACCACGACATCGTAGAACTCATCGTTTTTCTCGCCGGTGGTAGCGATTAACCATGCATCCAGGTAAAGGCCAAGAAGAAGCGCGTTCTGAGCCACCAGCTTCTCGAAACGTGGCAAGCTCCAGTCCGCTGTGACGGAGTAGCGCGCAAAACCTTCTCCGCCAACATGATCGCGTAAACCACTATCGCGAATCTTCCGCAGCGTGAAGAGAGCCATCTCAGCGGAGTGCGCGCATTCGGTCTCGCCAACCACATCCTGGACAGGTCCAAGGTACCGCGGGAGACGCAGAAGGAAGGACAACTTTGGCGGAGTGGGGAATTTGGGCGCCATTCCGAAGCCTCCATAGACGGTGTCGAAAGTGCCAGCAATATGGGTGTAAGCCTCTTCCAGTTGGTCCAGATCAAGCTCACTTGACATCGCCGCAGCCGTCCTGCCAGTCCCGGGATGCTCCAAGCCGGTGTCGGATCTAGCGAGCGTCGCGGCTTGTGATCCAGCGACGCCTGGCGCAACGGTTCCGCTCGCCCCGAGGGTTCCCTCGGCCGCGAAGTCGTGCAGCTTCAGCACGACCTCCTTCGCCTCCTGTCGGCACCTTGCCTCCTGCTCCTTCCAGACCTTCTGCAGCTTGCGCAAAATGGCCAGGAAGTCGAGACGCTCGTCGTCGCCGGAGCTGCCATTGTTTGGCTCCGGGGCGGGGTAGTATGTGCCGCCAAAGACGGGCTCGAGTTCGGGGGTCAGGAAGAGGTTCAATGGCCAGCCGCCGTTTCCGCTGACGGCCTGTACGTAGTTCATGTATATGTTGTCGATTTCAGGACGTTCTTCGCGGTCTATGATGACGGGGATGAATGACTCGTTTAGGATCTTTGCGCATTCGGGGTGGGTGAAGCACTCGGTGGATGTAAGTCGCGAGTCTGTGGAGATACGTCAGCGCACGTCTCTTGGGGCAAAGTCTCGGGGACACGGCTTACAGTGGCAGGCCTTGAAGCCAATGTGAAGGTATATAAGCTTGTTCTCCGTCTTCGCCCGTTCGACCGTCTCGTCGTCGAGAAGCTGCCAGGCGACGCGGCCCTCTGCATGGCTGCGGACGTAAGGGCTCTTGCTCTGACCGACACGATTCACCAGTGGTGTGTACTGCGGCGCATCGTTCATAAGTACGTCGGAGAGCTCTGACGTATCTTTTTGCTCAGTCCGCGCGGCCTGCGAAAGCTCGGAGGGGACCATCATGCAGAACGGCGAAGGTGTCGATGAAGTCGTCGTGTCGTGAACGATTGGGTAAGTTTTCGTGCCTCCTTACGCCCCTCTCTGGTCGATGCTGGGCGTGCGCAGCCAGTCGAAGCTCGGATTGAGAGATCACGGGATGAGAATTCTTGAGGTAGGTAGTAGACCGGGGATTCACAAATTGCCGGTCAACGATAACGGATAGAAGCAAAACGCAGCTTAGCTTGAGCTTGGGGAATGTCAGTCGGCCCGAGGGATCTAGCGTCCGTGGAAGGAGGTGTCGAGCAAGTCGGAGCAAAAAAGCCGAGTCATGTGGCGAAGAAATCGAAGTTTTCCAGAAGGTGGCCTTTGTACACTACAGCAGCAGGCGCGGTTCTGGCGGTCGGGCTGTGGACGTGTGGAACGGGCGACCCGTTAATTGTCGACGAGTCCAGCGGTAAAGCCTCCAAAAACGGCTTTGAATGGAATGCCAAAGTTTCGAGGGGCGGCGAGACGTCACTGCTGCAGGATGCAGAGCCGTCATTCGGTACCCGACTTTGAGCTGCCCCACCACGTTGCTTATCACCGAATGAGGGGTATTTTGTTATGTAAGCCATCCAAGCTAAAATAACGACAACGATGTCTTTTTTTCCCTTTCTCAGCAGCCCAGGCTTTTAATCAGGCTATTGTACTCTGTACTGGATCATGATGAAATCACCGGAGTGAGACAACTTTTTCTCCTTCTCCCCCTCCCGGCTTGAGCTTGACACAACATGTCGCATTCAAACTCGAAGCTTTGATCTTCAGATACTGCGTTGATTCATGCATCGGCTCAATTCATGTCCGCCGGACGCGCCATACTCCGTGACTCGCGCGGTCGCCAAGCTTGGATCTAACGGTCTGATGATAAGGTCTGAAGTTTCAACCGTAAAGACGCGTCGAATAAACTTTGGTCCTGTAACTATTTCAAGCAAACATTCCGAATACCGAACTCTACTCATCCCCCGGTTGTCTTAACTATTTTGCCTCTTGGTATCATTTCCTTAAAAGAACTCAAACAAACGTGGGTATTACGCTGATTACACCAACTGTCATGTCGCTTTTAAACCTTTCAGACCTTTCGCAGATCCTTGCGGACGTTCTCATGAGCCCTTATTGTCGCTGTAGACGAGGCAATTAGCTCGCAGTAATCGCCTCGTTGGCCCCATCACTCTTCTTTTCGGGTGTAGGAGTGCCCGGGCTGGACTTCTCAGCCACTTCCTCTTCACCTTGGGTGGGAATGTGGCGTGTAGGCTTTTTGCCAGAAACCATCGACTTGACGGTATGAATCAAGGTCGCGCGTCCCTCGAAGATTGGGAACAGTCCGACAGCGAAGAAGGAGCAGAAGATCCAGAGAATGCCGACGACGACCCAGCCCGTGAAGAACGGCTTGCTGAAGATGTAGCCGGAGCCGTACATGGGCATTGGCCAGAGAATCAGCATGGCGATGGTCCTGCGTCGGATTGTTAGCTTTCTATTTCCGGGCGCCGTATCTTGGAGGGAACTCACATGAACGCCGTCATGGAAATGGAAATCTTGAAGGCCCGCGAGAGCATAGCCTGCTCGCGCTCAAACTCAGCGTGCGTTTCTTGGCGCCCGCCGTGGACGTCCTCTTCGAGGTCGAGACCCGCGTCCGTTGCGAGATCGTGGTCGTCGCCCCTGCGAATCGCCATCATCGACTTCCAATCGTACTTGTCCAGGCCGAAGACTAGGGTGAAGATCGGGATGAGTACCAAAGGGGACAGCAGCGCAATGACGTTGCCGGCCAACATGGGGTTGTTGGAACCCGTGCAAGTGACATCCAGAACGCCGCACGTCTTCTTCGCCGTAACGAGCCATCCGATGATGGCAAAGGCGGTACCGAAGATGGGGGACAGTGTTGCCGCCCACTTGTTCTGGCCCTTCCAAACCAACGTCAGGGTGGCGGGAAGCACAGCGGCAGAGATGAGAACGCCCATCAACACGTAGAGGTATCCCATGGAAATGCCGTTGTAGTGCAGTCCGACGGAGACAGAGCTGATGATTATCGCGTAGACAACGACGCAGACGTGCGACATGTAGATGAGGCGCTTGCCGCTGGCATCGGGCTTGAAGTAGGTACGGTAGATATCGTAGGTGAAGATGGACGAAACGGCGATGAGCTCGGCGGAGCTGGCAGACGTGACGGCCATGAAAACCATCAGAAGGGTCGCCGCCGCGCCGCCCTTGCCGAGGAGGGCGACGGCGGCGTAAGGGAGGGCAAGGCCGGCGGACACCTCGGCTTCGGTCATGCGCTCGGGGAAAGTGGGGAATCGGGGGCTCGACTCGAGGGCCAAGGCGGAGAGACCCATGGTGGTGGCCGTCAGCCAGGGAATGGCGAACCACGACAGACCACCAAGGATGTAGCCAGGCAGAGCGTGAACGGGGGAGGCAGCGATGGCTTTGTTGTAGTATCCGTTGTCGAGGAAGACGGTGCCGAAGTTACCAACTGCTGACGTTAGGATTATGGCATCTGGTGCTTTCTATCATGTAAACCTACCGATGTTGATGACGAAGAACTCAATGCCACCTTGAGACTTCATCGTCAGGTAAGATCCTTCGGCGTTGCCGGAGACCGGGTGTCTGAGCGCCGCCTCAACCAGAAGATCATAGACCTTGGAAGGGCTGCCCAGCGCGTCGCCACTGGCATAGGCAGTGAGAGAGAAGATGATGATAATGATCAGGAGGATGAAGGTGTGAACCCAGTCAGTTAGGAACGTCGCCTTGAGGCCGCCCACGAGTGTGTAAGCTACGACACCGACAGGCAAAAGGTAGATAGCAGCAACGGTATGCCTGCACACGTTAGTATCCTTAGTCCAGCTCTTGACCACTGTCAAGCGGCGACTTACATGCCAGTCAGAGCATTGACTGTTGCGGCACCCCCCACGATCAGCATGAGTGTGACCAAAATGTTGGTCATCAGACCAAACACGATGAACACAATATGCGTGGCTGTGCCATATCTCGCCTTGATGACCTCGAGAAAAGTGTGCGCGTTGGGCGCTCTGCGCTTCAGCTGAATCGCAAGCGTCGCGAAGAGCAGAATCTGAACAGTCGCACCAGAGGCGTACCACAATGGGCCCGATACACCGTATTTGTAGCACACGCCGGACGACTGGAGAAGAGTCGCAGCCCAGGTCCAGGAAGAGACGACTGCGGAACCAACGAGACCGGACTTGACCGTTCGGCCGGCGGTCGTGAACATCTCAGATGTCTGAAGCTCCCTGTTGTACCGCTTGAGGACGTAGGTCGTGGCGATCTGGTGTACTTAGCACATGAAAACTTCATCGGTGTGACGAGGAGTCACGAACCATGCCAATGGCAAAGAGGAAGCCCAAGCCAAGGACGATGCCATAGCCGACGCCTGAGCTGAGAGCGGCCGTCACCATCTTTGCGGTTTACAACGCCGGTTCAGTAGTGTTTGGTGAACTTCAACTTTCAAGAAAGCAGATACGCCCTGTCCGACAAGCTGCTATGAGCTTGGGGCTAAGCTCATTATGTATCTGTATCTGCCCTCGAAGCAGTTACTGCACAAATCAGACTGATAGCTGGCCGCCGGCAGCATCGATTCGCGAGCAGTGCCCTACGGTTATCGGAGCTGAAACGACTGGAGCTACCCTTGCTGGTCCCATGTGGGATTTGAGACAAAGTCCCCCACAGAAGCAACTTGCAGGCCTAGCAGCATGTGCAAGATGGCCAGGGTTGGGTCGTAGGGGTTCGAGCACAATCATAGTTAGACTGGCCCTCCTCGGGGAAGAACGTGATGGAGGCGGATCGGCTGAAAATGTGGCAGGTAGGGCATAGATAAGGCCAAAATTGAATCAGTCATAGAAATGTTGCAGCCTGTCCCGAGTGTCAGGGGCCAATAGCAAATCGATGTAACTTGGGAAAAGTAGGGATCTGCAGCCACGCAGCTACTAGACGCATGCTTGTTTGGGTAGTGTTCATGTAGATGAAATCGCAGGATGATATGCTGAAGAAAACGAGTGGCCAGAATCACCTTGACAGCCGCAAGCTTCTAGCCTGACGGGGTAAGTTCTTCGAGTGATTGATGATGAGTGCGGACAGAAGATTTGGAGTCGCGAGGGCTTGCCCAAGACTACTTGTCATGTGTCGTGTGCTTGAATGATGAGATTGCTCGCACTAGAATACGGCGTCAAAGCTGTCCTCCAGAGGAAAAGGCAGACCGGTGTACTAATTCCAGTCAGTTAAGGTCTGTCAGACGGATCACAACGCTGACCGCATGGAGGGTTCATTACAAGGATCCATCCCCGCCATCTGTAGAACAACGAACTCATGGAATCTGCCGATGAGCTACTTCAACCATCCCTGGACCGGTTGTGGCACCAGTCTGCCGTTCGGTGCAGTACTGCGATACCGGGGGCCTCAAAGACGAGCCGGTTGATGCAGGCAAGGGTGCAAGGGCGTGATCGCGGCCGGCGGCCAAGAAACTGACAGATAAGACAGCAAGCTATCATTCTAGTCATTGAGTCAGTCGATTGGAGTCATTGGACCGTTCGGAGGTTTGATTGCATCAGAATTCAAATCGAGGTTGCAAATCGCGCGTCGTTATCGCCCGTGGTTGACAGGGAGAAAGATAAGAAGTCGCGATGCGTGTGGATGGCGTGGAGAGAAGGGACCCCGGTCCCGGTCCTGGTGCACGGACCATGTTCGAAAGACATCTCCGTCTTGTCAGATTAAGTAATTAAGGGCTAGTCCCAACGAGCCTCATCGATAACCCCTGATTTGGGTTAATTTGTTATGATATTGAGTACTTATTAAGTCATCAGCAAGGCAGTTGTCCGGCCCTGTGACAGGCAGATCATCTCAATTGGCCAAGGCAACACGCAGAGGTTGCGTATCCTCGACGTCCAAGACCTACCTGGGCTCAGATTTTGGCAGCAGTCAGATCAAGCTTTTGCAAAGACTTTTCCAAGAGACCTAAGATGAACTTGGCTCCGCCGTGGAGATCGCTTGTCTTAGCGCACAAGTGCTTGTCGTCTGCCGGACGCCTGAATATTTGCCGCCAAGCAAACGAGGACCATTTCGCAGGCTCGAGTCGAGATAAGTGTCCCGAAGTCGGGGTCCGACATGACCGAAACCAATTGGCCAATTGCATTCAATCTTTTACAACCCTCACAGGCCTCAGATACGGCTTCGCCACAGCTTCGCGCCAGACGGAACGGGCTCAACACTCGTTCAACTCCACACCCACTCGGCAAACTGATTCTGCTTCTCAGAAAGCACTGACGAGCAATAGATCGAAGGATAACCCGAAAAAAAGAAAAAAAAGAAAGAGGACCATGCCCTCCAGGCTCCAAGATATGTCGTACGTATCAAAGAAGCGTCAATTGAGCCTGTAATCTTAGGTCTCGGGGAGAAGCCTCGAATCTAAGAGCCTTCACGTAAGTGGCTTGGCTCTCGACTTCAGCTTCTGTCTCTCGAGCACCACGAGCCGGCTTAACCACATCGTCGCCTTCAGGTTCAGAAGCTCACAGATCGTGCCGCCGGCGTGGGCCCTAACCGAAGGACATGCATACATACGGCCACGGCCAGGCCTCCGGCATCGAGCTAAGGAGTCAAGATCGACTTTATCTGGATCCCGCACGCGCTAGCTCCCGTCTCTGGTGCCTTGAGTGGTATTTTCAACACCATACATGATACAAAGCTTTTACTCCGTCTGGGATGCGACTTGATCTCAGTTGGAGTCGCCGGCGGCCAGGGCGTACCGATCGGAACAGCGAACCCAATCACGAAAGGCGGCTGCGACCTCAGTGCCAAATGCCAAATGTGATTCCGAGACTTAGTTCGAGGCCTGGTGCTCACGTAGGCTGTAGCTACTTGAGGCGAATTCATCGTCGCAGCAAGCCCGAGTGCGAGAAAACCTCCCTGACAGTCTCATCATTTCTTTAACATTCAACCGTCTATTCGGCGGCTTGGATCCCTTCCCCAAAGTCTCTAATTCCAACTTCAAATATCTTTCCCGAGTCCGAATTTACCCAACACGATAGGCGCTTCCGTTCTATCAGTATCTGCCGGACGAGGGATACACTGAATAACCTACTCGATTAAGAGCTCATTGCGAGTCCACACCCCACTACGTAGTACCGACCCAGAGCGCCGCCCCCACATTCTGAAGATGTTTCTCATCGACTGTCGTTATAGTAATAAACAATCGATAGGGGTAGTCTCTGGCGTCTACTTCTTGCTTGCTGCAGGCTGAGAAAGTACTGCGAGCGTATTCCGTGGTCCGCATAGGTTCCCCGTTGTTCTCACCTCGAGTCTGGACTAATGATCAGTCAACCAGATCTTTCTGGGGGGTTGAGCTCCCCAAGAACGTTTGCAGACACATTGACTTACACGGCTGGGTTGTCCTCACCCTCAATCAAGAGCTGATATGCTTCATTCACCTTCCGCGAAATAGTATCCTCCGGCCACGACTTTGCCTCCTCCAAATGATCCTGACCAAGAACCGCCAATCGCCTTAGTTAACCGAACGGGCTCAGATTTGCCATCGACAACAGCTTCTAGTGCTCGGGTATCGAAAACGACAGCAATCCTAAAGTCGAACTCCATAGCTGGCGGCGGGATAGACATGACTGGGTGAGGAAAATATCTTGAACCAGGTTTGTTACTTTCGGCGACGTCTGAATCTCTTGAGATCAAATCAGCTTTTTGAAATGTACTGATGCACAAGAATCTCTTAACAGCTTATCCCTTCCGTCTCCGATGATCAGCTTGTGCGACTTCATATCCGTTAATGCGATATACCTTGACTTCTGGCTCGTGCTGCTCTGGGACCCAACCGCGCCGTGATCACCATATCCGCCATGTTGCCTCGCAAGATTCCTCTATGGGAGGTGGTAAATAGGTACATCAGTCTCGGAGATCCATGCGGAATCCCACTCCAAGTCTTCCGGGCTCAGCTTTCTGGGGGTTGGGTCGTTGCTTGGCGATGCCTGGCTTCCCTTCCAGAACCCATGCGTGTAGCCAGCCGCGGGCACTTGCTTCGTGACCTATGCCGCTCATCGAGGTTGAAGGTCGGAACACGGTCAATTTGAAAGATTGGAGCGTGCTTGAGACACCAAACAATAGATGGCAGTGTTCGACTTTTGGAGGCATGTATCAACGAATGTCCAAACAAGTCTCAACTGGTCTAAGGTAAATGACTCATTACATCAAATGCCGCTTTTCAAGTATAATTATATGCTTCACGTGAATGAATTTCAAAGCCTGACAACCCGCATTGGTCGGGAGACGGCACCGGAATGCCACACGGGGTCGGGAGTCTCGGGGGGACTATCACCCCGCCTATCGCCAACCACGGACCGATGCCAACGCCACTACCGGACCTAGTCAGCCAGTCGGCGCTCAAAGCCGCCCTCTCTCTTCTCACACGACTCGAGAGGATTGAGGCTAGTCCGTAAGCCACAGTCGGGGAGTAAACCACACGGCAAATTCCATCGGCGGTCAATTGAAGGACATTGCCAATTGGAAGAAGGGCGTGATAGGGCTTTTGCAAATTCTAATAGGAAATCCCGGCTCAGGCAATACGAATCACTGTATCTGGCGAGGGAACGGCGATTTGTGAGAACCGACCCGTAGAGCGCCTCAAGAAATCGTCAGACGACAACAGCAATGCGATTAGAAGTAACGACAACTACGAGACCAACCAAAACAACAACAAAATTCCCAGTTAGACACACAAAGAAAAGCACTTAATACTAAGAAACCGTCAATTGAACAGCAGAGTTAGGATTGTTGGGCGTTATGTCATCCAGCATTAGTAGCATCCACCCAGCACATTTGATGACGAAAAGGAAACGACCCTATCACCTCATTCTCACAAAGTCTTATCGTGGGTTGGATGTAAAAATATTATATGTTTTTTCGGTGGCTTCCAAATTATGGTTCACGCTATTTCATTAGCTCTAGGAACCCTACTTCTTATATTTGCTATTGAAAAGAATTTAGCGTTGAAATTTCCAAAGCCCCAAGACGCTTTGTCCTGAACATGCTGCGTTTCAACAAAATAATTCGATTTTGTGGCAAAATCTAACAAAATGGCCTTGTCATAGGCTCATGGCTGTAGAATGGAGAGCTTTTCTTTCACATGTCAATCGTTCCGAGATTCCGATAACTTGATTAACTTGATTCCGCTTCCGCATCGCACTCGTTTATAAGTCGCGTAGGAAACGTGGCACTAACTTCCTACTGAAACTTTGCACGTCCAAATGCTTCTTACGAGTTAATAGTACCCTCAATGCCGCTTTTGGTAACCCATTGGCCAATGACAGACTTCTATCAGACCGAACCACCCCCATGAGGTTTTGAATTTTCCCTCTTTGACAGCCCGGGGAATCTGTCTTGCATGATTGCCGAAGCAACTGCCGGTGGGCGCATGCTCGATGATTGAATTTTAAACCTTTTGATGATGCTAATACCAATGACGTTGATTCCATTTCAAGAAATACGTCCTTATTTGAGTAGGGGCGGATGGGCCTCGCAGAAATATATCATGGCTACATACGGCAGGCGATTAATATTATAGACAGCTAAGCTAGATCGATAACCTCAATAACTTGATTATATAAACTTAAGTTCTGTTTGTCATTCTTGTACTGTGCTTGAAAATGCCAATCAATCTTCTTGGGCGACACAAGCAGTACTTTAAACTTGACACCACCGATAACCTACCTCCTGGCACGGATAGCATACGGCAGTTCGAGCTTGAGCCACGACAACCAAGGCCACCTCCTCCTTCCAAAAGACCTGTCCCAGAATGGCCGCCTGAAGCTGAGAGAAAGGAAAAGTGAATTTCTAGGTATCTAGACAAGGTAAGCCTTTGTCTTTGATGCCATGATCGTAACTTCTCGTTGTCAAACAAGCAGTACTGATACTAAATGTCTTCAATCATACAACAGCTCGACCCTGAAACGGAATATGACCAGATAGTAAAAACAGCAATCTTCTTCATGGCAAATTCTTTCGCTTTCTCGGCGGGATACGCCTCGATCTTCATCCACCTCGTGCAAACCCCTGCCGGCGCCGCCGCGGTTCACCAAACCGCCAAGGCTTACCGTCGGGGCCACCAACGCTTTTTCGAAACCCAGGATTACTTCCTCAATTGGATTTGGTACGGCAACGGCTCCGAACTCGGTCGCAAACGCCTCGAGAGCGTCAACAAAATCCACGCGAGTGTCTGGAAACAAGTTCCGGGCGCTTACAGCCATCCTTGGGAAGGCGAGATGCCGATTATCGGGGCGGCTTTTTTCGAAACGTAACTGAGAAAGTTAACAGGCGCAAGTAGTGGTGGTGGTGGTTATATTTAATCGCTGGGACATCCTCTTTTAAGGCAAAGAGCGCCTGTATTAAGATAAATACTACCTATAAGATATATAATAAGAGCAAAATCCAATAAATAAATTTTTTAAATCCCCCTTTCTGATATCTCCTAGTATGTCTGCTAAGTAAGAGTATCTATATATATAAATAAGATCTAAGAGCTCTATATAGCACTATAACTAAAGTTATAGCTATATTAGAAGTACTAGTTAAATTACTATATATAATACTACTAGTTAGTATTATTACTAAACTAGTAAGTGTTTCCTTCTATAAGAGCATACTAGAATAATAATTATAGCTAAGCTAAGAGGTTAATAGATAGGTTATACCTATCTAAAAGCTCTAAGATAAGGCTATATATTAATACTCTAGCTATAGAAGTCTGTAAAGCTTTATTATAAGGGCACTTATATAGATAGAGCTAATATCTATATCCTTAAAGGAGTATAAGTATAGATTTTATATACCTATATTTCCTTATAATAGAGTTAAGTATTTAGTATAATATATATAGTATTATATTAATATATTATAGTATTATAGTAGCTAGAGGGCCTACCTACTAGGAGTAGACCTTAGTAAAGAAGTCTAATCTTATAGTATACTTAATAAACTCTTACTACTTCTCTCTAAGTTACTTAAAGATATATTTTTTTCTGCTAAACTAGAATATATCTTATCTTACTATCTTATAGTAATAGTATAGGTAATATAGCACTTTTAGGTAACTATAAGAGTAGTTTAGGTTTATATTATAATATATAAACTATTTATAATATACTATAAAATCTCTATAGCTACTTTATATAGTAATTAAGTAGTATAGAACTATATAAAGGAGTAATTCTAGCTCTACTATAGGTCTTATTAATATTTCCAGCTCTATCTAGTAATAGTTATATAACTAGTTAGATACTTACTAATAGTTTAGTGCTTTTTATAATTTCTAATAAACCCCTCTCTTAATATAGCTATAGATAGGCAGTTAAGTATAGAGGTTTAAGGAAGCTAGATAGGCACTCTATTTTACTAGCTAGTCTGCTATTTTATTTCCTAAAATCTCTATATAGCTTAGAGTTTAGTATACTATAATTAGAACTATCTAGCTAAGAGTAAGCTTCTAGAATTTAAGGATAGTCTCCTATAAGAATAATAGTAATAAGCTCTTAAAGTAGAATACTGCTATAATATTATTAAGGTAGATAGTAATTATAGTTATCTTACTATTTATTAGTTTAGCTATAGCTTAAAGGCTAGTATATACTCCTTCTAGCTTAGTATTAAAGATCTCTATTTATAGTAGTTAGTAGTAGCTTATATAAATTAGCTATAAGCTCTAGTATATTATATATCTAAAGCTAGTCTTTTATAGACTAAGTTATAATCTATTAATATATATATTAATATATATAGGGGGTAGAGTTATAGTTTATTTAAGGTGGTTCTTAGTAGCTGCCTTCTTAGAGATAAGCTTATACTAGGTATCTTAAAGCTAGTAATCTCTAGAATAGAAAACTAGATAAGGAAAGCCTAGTATAAACTAAGTAGTGCTAGTTAGATTTATTAGCTATATTAGAAGCCTCTAGTTTCTAAGCAGTTTATAATTCTATATCTAGGTTACTAAGAGGTGCTCTATATTAAGTAATCTAAGCCTTAAAGTATAGTATACTTAGATTATCTAAAAAAGAACCTCTATTAATAGTATACTAGATTTTCTTAATAGGACTAAAACTAGTATAGTATGCTAGACTAGGAGATATCTATATATTACTATATTAATTACTATTTATAATACTCTAATCTAGTTACTAAGCTTATAGTTTACTATAGAGTAGTTTTCTTATAGGCTTTATTAGTCTTACTCTAGCTTTCTTAGACTTAGATCTAAATCTTAGCTATAAATAGAGCTTTTAGAATAATAATTATATAGACTACCTTCCTTATAGTAGCTAGTAACACTCTATTATAGACTCTACTAAGGCTCTAGATATAGCTAGTAACTTTTTAAGCTTTTACTATTTTTATCTAGATATACTCTAAAAAGGTTAATTTAGTATTTAATATAACTCCTAACTATATAATTAACTAAGTAGGTAATACTATTTAATCTCTATAATAGATACTAAGTAGTGGGAAGTTACTATTTTTAAGCTTTAACCTTATTATAAAGTAAATAAGCTCTATCTTTAAGAGGTCTAGAAATATATAGTTCTCTCTTTCTTAAACTATTATCTTATCTAGAATAGACTATACTATAGCTGCTAACTCTACTAGAATCTTACTAAATCTTAAAGTAGTATTATTATTAATATAGCTAAACTAAGACCTCTTCTCTTCTATATAGTATATTAGCTTAATATATAGGAGGTAGAGTATTAGTAAGGCTAGTAAGCTTTATAGTAGGCTATAGAAAAGCTACTCTATTAGGGTTTTATAGCTTTTATACCTTATAGCTACCCTATAGTTATATATAAGGTAGTATACCTAGTAAATAAGGTTAAGTAGCTAGCCTTACTCTCTAAGCCTTTAATATAGCTAGTTCTATAGTACTATATTAAAGGCCTCTTTTATATCTAATATAATTAGAGTATAAACTATTTTATAGTTAATAGTAGCTATAATATTATAACTAGTACTTCTATAATATCTATAGCTAACCTCTTTAAAAGCGCTCTACTAATAGTAAGGTAAAGAACCTAATCTTTAATAATCTAGTATATAATATACTAAGTATATAGCCTTTTAAGGCTCTTATTAATTATTAAGAGAAGTGAGATTAGTTTCTATCCTTTTAGTATAAAGATATCTTAGTTTATCTTAGAGATTATAGTAATCTCTATATCTCTCTAGGGCTTAGAGTAGTAATCTATTATATAGTAGGCCTAAAATAGGTTATAGATAAAGTCTAAGATATATAGCTATACTATATATAATATAACTACTATAATACTATTTACTCTAGATATAGTATTATCTACTTCTAGAATAGTATTTTAAACTTTTATCTCCTAAACTAGTAGATCTATTTTAATAGCTTATTAGAAGATTATAGAGGTAAGATAGTTAATATTATTCTCTACTATATATATCTCTAGTAGCTTTATATAGAGAAATATAGCTTTCTTAATAGATTTAGTGATATTATTTTTACTATTATATAGAAGAGGTAACTATAACTATAAAGTTAGCTTATACTAATCTATAATCTTATATAGATTAGTATTAGTTTTAATATCCTTAATTAGTGAGGTTTATATAGTAAACTTTACCTAATAGATTACTCTTTCTTAATACTTATCTACTATTAAAGTATTCTCTAAGTAGGGGTTTTAGTAATAAGCTATTTTATACTAATAGTTAGTCTTAGTATAAGCTACTATTTACTATTAAGTACTCTTTCTATCTAGCTAGTACCTCTTTTCTACTATTATAAGAGAGGTTTAGAGAATAGTATTAAGTATTTTAGCTATTCTATTAAGGTCTTCTATAGTTAAGAGACTTATTAGTAGAAGTTAGGCACTACTCTCTACTTCTTTAGTAAAGACTAGAATATTCTTAAAGCTTAGTTTAAATTTTAGCTTAGTAGCTAGGCTTAATCTACTTAGATTATTACCTAGTAGTAGTATAATTAAGGTAATTATAGAGTAGTTAGATCTAGTATAGAGATATTTAGTAATCTCTATTCTAGTTAGTAATATATCTAAAAAGTAGAGGTTTAGTATATTTCTATATTAGTAAGTAGAAATACTAAGCAGGTTAAGGAGAGTAAAACTCTAGCTTTTTATTAAGTTAGCTAAAATATAGCTCCCTCTATCTATTTCTACTCTAAGCTACTATAGGTAATATTTTATATTTTAGTCTCTCTCTATAAAGGAGAGAGTTAGAGAAGTTTAGTTACTAAGTATATTAAAAATATAGAATTTATTAATATTTTAGTAAATATTAAGGTAGTATATATTCTAGAGCTTAACTTCTAGAAGATTCTAACTTTAGCTATAGATATCTAAGCTAATAGTAAATAGAGTAGAGAGGGAGAGCCTCTTTTAGATATATATTAATACTTAGAGCCTTATAGAGTGGAAGTTCTAAGACTAAACTAGAGAGTAAAATATATAAAAAGAGTGAGTTTTTATTAAGTTAATCTTCTAGTTTATAATATACTAGGGTTTTTATAATAGTACTATATTATAGTAGTTTTATTTAGTAAAAATAAATACTAGATTATAAGTATTTAGGCTTTTTACTATATTTACCTAGAAAACTATATACTACTTATTTATAGTATTATATAGAGTAGTAGGTTCTTAGTAGTATATATATAGTAATAGTTATACTACCTTAGTAGGATAATAGTAAGGTAGAGAACTAGCTATTATTAATATCTATATTACTATCTTTAAAAACTCCTTTTAGGATATTCTCTAGGAGGGCACTATTATCTATAACTGCCTAAAAAGTAGCCTCCTTATAGCTTAGATTAGAAGCTTTAAGGAGTAACTTATAGCTATTACTTAGTTTTATAGGTTTTATCTTAGTAAGCTAGCCTTATTTAAGACTAGTTCTCTCTAAGACTATCTCTATATACCTCTTTTTAGTATTTTAGTATCTTCTTTACTTAGCCTAGATAGATATAACTATCTAGCTATTCTTTTTCTTTAACTTAAGCAGATAGTTTATATTAGTAGCTATATATACTCTAAGATAGATTATATAACTTATACTAAGTAAGTAAGCTCTATATTCCTTCTAGCTATAGTTTTAGTAATAGAGCTTATTTTAGTAAATACCCACTTTATACTAGCTATAGTATTATTAGTACTATTTTAGTAATAGCTCTTAGTTTAGTAGCTCTATAAAGTAGAACCTAAATACCTAAAAAAAGGAAACTTTTTACTAAAAGATAATAATCTAGATTTAGTAAACCTTATTTTTAGTTAATAGTACTAAGAGAGTATAGTTTATAATAACCTGCTAGTCTATTTCTTTTTAAATCTTATTTATTATAAATAGCTCTATTAAGAAGTAGCTAGAATATATTATAAAAACTACTAGAATACCTTAAATAGTATAGATAGCTTAAACTTAGAGTTTCTTAATACTTATTATATTAAAATATTTAAATAACTTAGTATAGTAAGTAAGTAGAGCTATATATACTTCTAGAAATAATATAGTAATTATAATACTAGAGGATATCTAAGATATCTTTTTAATATTCTTATTCTTAATCTAACTAAACTATATAAGGTTTTAATAAATAGTATTAGAGTTAATTTACTATTTCTATATCTTATAGCTTATAGTAAGCTTAATAAAGATATAGAGATCTAGTATTAGATTTAATTATAGAGCTCTAGCTTCTACTTATAGTTTGCTTTTATAGCTTAAAGCTTATAAATTAACTTAACTTATTAAGTTAGTATTAGCTAGCTAAGTATATCTAGCTTTTTTAGTAGTAGTATAAATATATAACTTCTAGCTTTCTAGAGCAGTCTTAGTATTAATACTATTTAGAGAGTTTAGAAAAAGAGAGATAGTAGAATTAGGGTAACTCTAGGTTAGTATATTTTAATAGTCTTCTTAGATAATATTAATAAATAAGTAGATATAAAAGTTAATAGTATTAGAGTAATTAGCTCTAAGCTATATAAAGGTTATCTAAATAGTATTAGTTAGTATTATAGTAATATAGTTAAAGCTCTTAGTTTTCTACTTAATCTTACTAAGCTTAGTAAGAGCTAGGAGCTCTATTACTCTGCTAGGATATTAATATAATATATTATTTATTATTAGTCTAAGCAGCTCTTTTAGCAGAGATATATATATAGGTTTTAGAGCTTCCCTTATACTAAGTATTCTAAGTGAGAAATCCTTATACTTTTAAGCCTTATATACTCTTTTCTTTAATAATAATCTCTATACTAGTTACTATAATATTATAAGAGAACTTTTAGCAGTCTCTAGTATAAACTAGATTAGCTAGATAGTATTAAATATTACTTAGAATAGTAGAAGGAGTGCTAGTAAGACAGGTCCTAGTATAGTATTAGCTACTACTATTATAATAGTGTTTTTGTGAAATAAGCCTTATTAATAATTTAGCAGTAATAAGGTAGCCTGCACTAACAGTGCGTGCTAAGAAAAAGTGTATAGGAGGAAGTTTTTATGTGTTAACGGGCGCGAGGAGACAAGAGCCGCACCCAAACGTCCAAAAGGCATGGCCAGAGTGGGGCGAGCGAGTGTGTTCCCTCCTATGAACGGAGCCCTTGGATGGATCACGCAGCTTCGGGGTCAACTTCCCGAGAACTTGGGAGGAGCTTGAGGGATTGATTCTACCTATGGTTCCAGCAGGTACCGATGGGGAAGTACACAAACCAGGAAGACAGGAGGAAGGCGCATGATGCCTCAGAGGCATTTTTGAGGCAGTTCAGCGTGCTCTGGTTTCCAAGGTGAGTACTAGTCAAACTTGGGGGCTCTGTGATTGATACCCAGGTATAGTCGTTTCCAATGGCTGGGGCGACAGGTCGTCTTGACGGTCATTCCGGCTCAGATCCGCGCGCACAATCGCATCGGACATCCGAGTCCTCTCATGGAGATGCTGGTGAAGTTCGCGATCAAGATCTACTTGGACTTGAAGGATGCTTTGCCAGATCAGTGGCAGATCACACAAGACCAGTACTCTCAGAGGAGTATCACGCGATGAAGGGAGCAAACTGGAACAAAACAGATCCCAAAGCTGAGACGGAATGTAAACGCCGTGACCAGATAACCAATGCTGTCCTGATGTCATCAGTGTTGTTGTTTAGAATTATGTTTCTTTAGAAGGCATGATTTCCAGAACGAGATTGATCTGGAAGGCTTCCTAGCCAAGCTTTTGAGCTTCAGGTGAAAATACTTTTGGGCCGAATGTGAGATTGATTGATCATTTCCGTCCAAATACATAGTCATATTAACGATTTAAATGAGGAGGAAATGCCAATGTGCTCAGGCGCTCGCGGCGTGAGCTTGCTGAATTGACCTAGCTTGAATATCATCCCAGTCGTGTTACACTATTTGCGGCACACGAATTCGGGATCATAACAGTCCAAAGAGAAAGGAGCAACAGAGAATAACAACAAGGAATATCGGAAAAAAATCAGTCAAATTACATAAATGTTGACAACTATCATTTAAGATTGTCATCATGTACTGAGAGGGATCACTTCGAGTGCCACCAGAGCACAAGCTCTGTCCTCCCTGATATCTGAGCCCAACCATATCCACGGCGCGATGGGGTGGTCATCGTCTTTAGCACACACCTGGATCTTGTTTTGCGACGGCTGAGTACCAACCGCTATCATGTACCGTATGTCACCACCATCACTTGACACTGTCGTAAACGTGACCGATCCGAACGTAGAGTCGTTGGGATTGTAAGGGGTTGCCACCTCTCCTCCCAGATCACCAATCTTCTGCTTTACGAACTGGTAGCCATTGTCGGTGATGATGCCTGTAGAGTTAATCGTCAAGTAGGCGTTGGTGGCTCCGAAGGCGTGCCAGATCCAGCCGTCAATAGCAGTCCCACTACTGCCACTGACCCAGAGACCACCGTATTCCTCTCCAACTGTCCTCAAACGAAACCTTCCAGTGGGATTTGCGACAGGGACGGCTGTGCTGGGCAAGGGCACGACAGTGCTGGTCGCTTTCTCGGTAGTGGTGACAGAGACGACCACCCTGGAGGGCGTCTCGGTCACGGTTGAAGTGACCGTCGAAATCGCAGCGCCGAGGGTGCTGAAGACTCGCGTGACGCCTCCGCAGGAGCAGGCGCTGGAGTAGCGAACGGTCCCGGAGCAGGCCGGGGCGTATGTCGGGACGGCGGTGGGGCAGCTGGTCACCGGAACGGCTTCAGCAACCTCAGTTCGCTTGTTGATCGGGCCTTCGCTGATCGCTGTCTCGGCGGTAACGACATCTAACTCTGACACCGTAATTACAATCGTCCCAGTCTCTGCATTTAGGTTTGTAGTGACCGTGTCGGTGACTATCACCGGCACTGGCGTCACCAGGCATTGCATGAAGGATGAGCAATCGGCCAAGCGCGTAGGCTGCAGTCCACCTGCAGTGCCGGTAACAGCTCGAGCACAGTTATCCTTTATTAAAAAGTCAGCCGTATGTTATAGGAGAGAGGGGTCGCGAAAACGGACCGCGTTACACCGGGCTCTTTTTTCAACTGCCTGATGAGCTCCCTCAAAAGGGTTGCTGAACGCCGCTCCGAATACACCGCCGAGAAGTACCTCGGAGGCGAAAAGCCAAGATGCTCCTGGTAAACGCATGACGAGGCAACGACCAGTGGATTTCTGTAACAGTTGTATGAAGAGGAGGCCGAGCGATCGTTATGCGTCAGGATTCGATACCGAGGAGCGCCTCAAGAACCTTTATGGAGGGATCATTGCGACGAGGGAAAACAATTTGCGAAGTTTGGTCATATGAAGTTCGACAAATCCGAAACATGGTGACTACTGCAATTAGAAGAGAGAATGAAGGCATACCTCGTTTACATCAAATTCTAATTTCGGCTGCAGATCCTCAACGCCAAGGAGGCTAAGTGGTTTCCTGGAATTTGGGATTTCGCACGTGGTAGTGTAGCATGCTTCAGCATCAATCCCCCTGACCATAAAAAGTATCATTGTCAATTGGTCTTACTAAAGTAGCGATTAATTAAGTCATGTAAGTCACGTATAACCTCTACGACAAAAGTAAGCTGCAAGATATTGCTGGGTGCTCGTATTCTATGGGATGATCAGATCACACATGACATAATTATGCTGCGCAAACGGTGTCTTATCCCTGTAGGCAATGGTTTTGTCTCAAATCAGAATGAGACAAATGAAACATCACTAGACTAAGGCACTATCGAAAGGATCGGCCCTGGGCGGGAAGAAGCGTTAGGGATGGGGCCGCACCGGCGAACAACAAGACATATTAACCCAACCGGCGACTGGACCGACGCAGTTGCTTTGCCCCGCCACACGCAGCGTATAAATCACAGTTGACATCGATCTGGTTTGGTTCCGAACACCGCGTACGTGATGTTTTCAACTATTGGCAAACTAGGGACTTATTGAGAATGGGTTCGCTTCCAATGTCTGTCATCGTCAATTTTCGCGGAGTGCGCTACTGTTCATGTTGGATATGCCAACACTGTAGTTATTCATAGAAGCAAAAGGCTGGACGAGACCCAACTGATATCTAGAAGACGTCAAGCGCTCTTCTCAACCAATAATGAACGGGTACTACTACGTCGGGTAGTAAGTAAGCTTGGGTCCCCCATTCTGTGTACTACTGAAGTTGGAGACCATTTTGTCTCGCAAAAGCCCTTCCGAAGTATCAACAAAAGAGCCAGCAAATAATTAGTGAGATTTGATTGAAGGAGAAGGATCCGGTATCCTCGATTGATTCCATAGAGGTTTCTACAATGAAGCCAGCATTAAGTTTAGATCGAGTAGAAAGTCAACAATTTCTTTCAGTTGTGACGACAAGGAGTTGTCTTTCGACTATGTTCGCAAAAAGAAAGCATACCTAATCCAGAAGTGCTCAACAAGCATTCCAAATCATACACATACGTTTTTAAGTCATACTATATGATGTAGCCTTGTCCCCCTGACAGTGAAGCTGTAGTTCAAGCCTCTTTGTGTCACGACTAGAATGGAACTCTCCCAGATAATCAAGTGCATAGTCCGGTCCTAATATACAGTCCTCTTGGACGAACTTAGAGGGAGAGAACATGCGTGATTCAAAGAAAATTTGTCATCTTTCTCATTCTGTAGGTCAATTTTCGCCAATACTAAGCATGATATACCAAATAGTCTTCGAGAACTGGAGCTTTGCTCTTAACTCTCCGAATACATTCGCCGAGCCTATTACAGAATACCGTCGCTATCTCACGATGATGGTCGAATGGAAAAGGGTTTCCCAGTAAATCATTCGAAGTCTCGTTTGATCTGCAGAAGCCACGGGTCTCGGTTATGTGACAGATGGCGTTATTAACTTGCCCACTTGTCGCATTGCTGACCCGAGATGTAGCTACATTTTCACGTGTCTGCCGCGTATGCTGTGCCGTACTCGGTTCGATTATCTAGGATAAATACCTCGTTGGATACTTTTGATCGAACTCCGCAGAAGTCAAGTCAGTCGATCGAAGCCCCCTGACAGTCTCTACACTTGAGCCTTCGATCGATACTACTGGAGGCCATGGATACCTTGCTGGAAGGAACCGTGAGATCAATACAGTTCGGTAGCGGCATCGCTCTCAACCCCGCTTTTCAGCATTCGCACTCCATTGCTTTTTTGGCTTACAGTTCCTCGAATCTGGTCGCCAAGGTTGCGGACTCAGATGTGGTTCAAAAGCACGTTGGACTATACGGACTGGAGGAAGCTCTGCGAATACTTCTTGGCTTGGGGGTTGCTCAGATCTTGAACCAAGTTCTGAACACCCGCGCTGACAACAATTGGAGAAATTTCCCAAATGAAGGTTGGAACTGGGGTGAGGAGGTTGCCGTTATTACAGGAGGCTGCAGCGGAATCGGCCAAGCTACTGCTCTCGGCCTTATCCAGAACGGCGTCAGAGTCGCGATTCTTGACGTGGTTGACTTACCGCCGGATCTCGCAGAGCTCGACACCATTCAATATTACAAGTGCGATATTATCTCATCAAACGCCGTCCACCAGGGTGACCAGGCAGCTGACGACATCCGCAAACGTTGGGCCATCCGCCCACTCTTATCAACGACGCGGGCATTACTCACAAGACCCTTATCCGAGACTCAACTCCGGAGGAGATATTGAAGATTTTCAACGTTAACGTTATCTCGCACTGGCACAGCGTCAAAGCGTTTCTACCCAATATGGTGGTTCAACAGGGGCCACATTATCACCATCGCAAGCTTGGCCTCGTTCGTTCCTCTGCCCAAGGCTATTGGCTATTCGTCCTCGAAGGCGGCCTTACTGGACTTCCACGAGGAGTTGAGCTGCGAGATCAAAAGCATTTACAAAGCGCCCGGTGTGATGACAACAATTGCACACCCAATGTTTGTCAGAACTGACATGGTTAAGTCAAAGAAAGAGGCTGGTGGGCGGATGATGCTGGAGGATGAGGATATTTCTGATGTCATCGTCAAGCAAATATTACCCTGCCGCGGTGCACAACTGATCGTCCCGCCACAAATGTCGTGGGTGTCTGGGATTCGGGGATTTCCGAGCTGGCTGCAAAAGACGCTGCGAGATATCGTGGCAAAGGTGCAATGAGATCTTGGAGGAAAAATCAAGGCAGAAGAGCATTTCACCTCCAGATGCTCTGTTTCCATCAGCACTTAGTTGAAGAATCTGTGTCTTTCGGAATCTTGAACGGAATTTAAAGGAAGATAAGACCAGTGCGGTATTTCCACGAGAGAATTTACGATTCACAGCGCGTCTCCATGCACTCCCGGAGGCACCGCAACAGGCAGCCACATATGAGTTCAATTCTCGTGGAGCTGTCTGTAGAAGGCTGGGTTATTGGACCGGGGTCTATCATTAACCCTGCACATCAGCGCTGCCCCCTGCAAACAAATGTACCTTGCAGCGCGTCAAGCTTGATCATTTGGGACTTCTGTAAGTGAGTGGCTGCAATTCTACTCCTCAGCCTCAAAGCAACTCTCCGGAGACAAAAGACACCGGCGTTTAAGCCACGGCTCTGGGTACTGGAAACCCTTGCTTCAATTGCCAACAGTGATTCCTCTTTACTTTTTTTGGGCTACACCCACGGCGGCAGATCACTCCATAGGCGGAAGCCGTTCGTGTGTGGGGGCTCG
Source organism: Colletotrichum neosansevieriae (assembly GCA_036785495.1). Classification (NCBI taxonomy): domain Eukaryota; kingdom Fungi; phylum Ascomycota; class Sordariomycetes; order Glomerellales; family Glomerellaceae; genus Colletotrichum; species Colletotrichum neosansevieriae. Next base: position 29,077 of record JAVHLV010000165.1, on the reverse strand, counting down.
CTTTCACAGGCATCCATCCATAATCCCTGTGCCTGTAATGCTTCTGCCTGCTTGTCTTCGATTGTATCAACAAGTGCAACGCCGAATTGTACATGGGGCTGAGTACTCAGAAGAACATGGCAGGGGTAGTAGACCATATTAGGCTGGCAAAGAGGCTAACTGCACTGCATTCTTTCGATCCTACTGCTTACGCCTTCTCCATTTGCGTCACAACCCTGTAGAGTAGCTGAACAATGTGCATATGTCAGCGGATATCGCACCCATTGCGGAATGGCAGGGGATCTGGTCTTGGTTAATGAAGGAATACTTATACTTCTTACACGTTGTCCGGGCATGCCCTCATATTGTACAACTGTAGGTTCGCTGCTTTGTCCTCAACTACTCCAGTACACCAAGCAGTGAAAACAGCACCCATCGTTAACTTCTTACCATGGCATTTCCGTCATGGGCCCGAGTCATGGCCCCAGTTCGCCATACCCGAACTGCGGTCTTTATCCTCCTCACGTGGATTATCACCAGTGTCTTGGCCCAAGAAGATGAATTCCAGTCGCCGTGTCTCAGCGACGAGTTCAAGGATCCTACGATACAACACCCAGGTGGTCTGTTCTCGAGCGATGTGTGGTTACGGCGCGGCCAGTGCATTCGCAGAGTCAACTCATACGCCGAATGCCGCAACAACCTGATTGCCGTCTTGGATGACTTGTCGGCCCTTCAACAGACGGAATACGGCGCCGGTGCTGGCGTTCTGACTCTCCTGCCCACGGCTGGTGCGCTTTTCGGGAGTCCCACTGCTGAGCTCTGGGCTCTTCTGAGGATGTCGCCCATTGCCGGATTTCTGGCCCAGAGCTTGACGTTTGGTGCCACCATGATACCATCAGAAACCGAGGACTACCTCAAGGTTTCAAAGAATCAGGGGTGCACGGCGATGCGCGTGCCCCCTCCCAAGGCGAAAGAGGCTGACCCGAACGCGACTACTTACACCCAGGTTGCCGACGAGGTGCAACAGAACATCCGGCATGCCTTGAACAGGGACCGTCAAGTACCCCAGAATTACGCGGGCCTTACTGCTCAACAATTCTTCCTTTTCGGTTGCGCTGTGTTGGTTGTCTTCATTATGGGTTCTCAGGTCGCCTTGGCCGTCATTGAGCAAGGTGCCATCTACTCGACTTGGTGTACCGCAATTTGGTGGGCGCACATTTGGTACCTTGTTGGTAAGACTTTTCCAAACCGTCCTAGTGGTTTTCTTTGCTGATGTCTTCTAATTAGTTACGGTAGTTGCCATCGTCGACGGCTATATCAACCTCCCCTTCCAGGAGCACTGGAAACTGTACATCACACGCCAGAGCGCCACTCTCCTCGGACACGATGCAGCTGAATACGAGGAAACTAAATGGGAACTGGATGGAGTTGGCGAGAAGATCGTCGAGGGCGCCATGGCAGGAGCCAAACCCAGGAAAGGCGCAGTCTATGCTCACAACACTGGAGACTCGCAAGCGGACCGGCAAATGCTCGTCGTCATCTCCGTTTCTCAGGACGACAAGCGACCGCCTTATTGGTTGTCGGGGTTGCGTCTCTTTTTCAAGGCCGGGGGTCTCACTTGTTACGTCTTCGCGACTTCAGTGTTCGCTGCCGTTACCCTTCTGGCTCTGCCCATGTCTCAGATGGTCCTTATGGTGATCGTCGGATCGGGCTTCTTCAGCCGAGCCATGGTCCAGAAGATGGTCAAGACGCTGTATCACGAAAAGCCTGTCATGCACCTTATTGCGGATGACAAAAAGACGGCCGACAGGATGTTGACGGATATCATGCAGATGAACACGGAGCCCGAAGATGCGTCGTCTTCTTACGTATTCGAGGTCAATGGGAAACTGTGGATTCGACAGGTCTGTGTGGGATTGGCGCAACAGTGGAAGAGGCGGCTGTTTGGGGTTTTGGCGGCTCTGCCGATTGTGAAGGGCGCTTCTCAAGAGACCAAGGGCTCATGGCAAAAGCTCATGCAGAACGACTATTGAGTTGAGGCGAGAGAAGCTGGTTAAACGATATGAAGAATATCGTATTGATGGGGAAAAGAAGTCTTTGAGGGCAGGAGTAACAATACCCAGCGGAAGTTTCTTTTTCATAGAGCTTGACAGTGTAAGTCCATGGAATGATTTAACCGAATATGTGTTAGTTCTAGTATTTTGGTGAAATGTCGGGCAGCGAAGCCGGTGGAAAATATTGATTCGATTTATTGCTGAATACGTACGTGATCAGTGAAACGATCTGCGGCACTCAACATATCCTCGTAGAGCCGCCTGAACCGCGCGCGGGTCGTCCTTGAACAAACGATCACAGTTTGATGCAACAGAATACCCTATTTTATGGATATGTTCTTCACCAGCATTAGAGCGATCATTCGTGCGTTCAAGTTCAATTAGAGTGTAGAAATCAGAGAAGTTGGTATTTCTCTACATCATGAACCGGAAGACCTCAGTTGCCCCCGGCCACAATCTCTGGGGACTCAGCAGAAGTGGGCTGCTCAAGGTCCGGGACATTTTCTTCCGATCCATCCCGCTTCCAATGGCACAACACAACACCTCCTCCCAATACTCCTTCCGGTCGAGGCAACGCTTGGTCTGGCCATTGGACCCGAAGTGTGCGCGGTGTTTCCCCCAGTCGAAGCAGAGCTGGACCATGTGCGGCCTCGTTGGCGTTCACACGGGACTTTGCAGTGCGCGTGAAGAATCCGGCCTCGCTGCTGTCGCAGCCTGTGCCGAACTTGTTGGATTTGGTGTAGACCTCAACCCTGTCAGCAACACAGGTTGCAGCCAGGGCGGCGACGGCGGCGGCAGCTATTTCGAAACGCACGATGGCGGAGTGAAACGGGTCGTGGGAGGCTGTCTGGTGGAATATCAGCTTTGCCGAGATTTAAAGAGGTGCTTGTATTTGTGTATAATGGGGCAGTTCTCGTACGTGAGGAGCCAATTTGATGGCTTAGACTGCGAGAGAGACTCTGGCAATGGAGTCTGGGTACGGATAATGAATTCACAGAGTAACGACGAAGTCATAGGGCTTATATAACTTTCCAAGCTTCTAACCCCCCCCCCCCCCCTTTTCTTTTCAACTTGATCACTTCTATCTGCTTGATTCGAAAACAATTCGCTATCAAGCAATAGACTCAGAGCCATGACCTGAAAACATGCAGTGCGACGACAACACAGCTCAGGTAACTTTGTCTGGCAGTTCAATCTCACAGAGGCCTCTGGGCACTGCCATAAACTGGTCCAGTTGACCACCTTACATCTTCCGCTAGGCTGCTGCCGTGTTCACCCACAAGAAGCTTTCCATATGTCCAGGATGGTATGGCGGTACTAAGCTCCTCGGTACCTATTCCAGTGGCCGGCGTCAGTTTCATACCTCGGCGTATAAAACTCGCCATCCATGGGCTGCGGCCTGAGACAGACGTGAGCCGCCTGAATCCAGAGACACGAGGCTCACTGTTATGACCGTAACCGTCATCTCAGCACCAAGACCCTCAACATACTTTTGATGTTCTGTTGCCGAAACTGCACGACTTTGGAAACACAGAAAGTCCCGTGTGAGAGGTCTTGGTCACCTCAACTGCTAAGACAGGAGTAGTCTCGGTGACGGCACGCAACACCTTTGGCGTTTGGCAATTGTGTTTGTGTCACGCAGTTGCCTGGCATAACAGGGCCCGTTCCAATACGCTGCGAGCTTCTTTTCCGATTTGGCTGGGAGCCGGAGGAGTTGGCACGATACCCGAGTTGAAGTCCTTCGCCGGGTATTGGAAGTATCGTCAGCAACTCAAGACATCCTCTCAGGTCATATGTGGCGAGAATGTGTTTGCAATGGGACACGTCAGGTCAATAAATATCAGCGGGCTCACCCAAGACAGGCTACAGCGTTGATGTCTGCGTCACTTGGAGGGGTAGAGGGAATTCGAGCACGACGTGACAAATCCCGGGTATGTTCCATCGCCAGCACTCAGTATTACTACGTATATCATCGCAAAGTCAGGAGTGCTTTTTTGAAACACCGCATAGAAAGACTCGATTTTTCACGCTCCTGAACTGTCCCTCTTGCTAGGTAAAAGATCCGCGTCATTTGCGTTCTCACAGCCATTTGAGCTAGGCTGACTCGCCTTTCTGCACCTCGTAGTGTAATTTCGCGTTCCCTTTTACGCAGAAGCCCAAGGAGCCGAGTATGGTGCTTGGTGCTGTTTGCACAAGAGACTGGGCGGTGGATGCATGCATACATGGACGGGCCTGGCCCAAGCAGAACTACGGGAAGCAAAGCAGTGAAGACCCTATGTGAAGTGCGGGAAAACTTTCCATCATTGGTGTCCTGTAGCATCATTCGGTTACATGGTCGGTGACCACGACGACCAGGTGGACATTTAACTCTTGAAAATCGACGATCACTGATATAGAAACTCACAAGAGCGTACTGTCTTAATCCAAACCCGAATCGGTGGTTTTATAATTGCTGGCTGAAAGGCTGATTGAGGGCGCAATACTGCGTTCTTATAAATAAGTCACGAGGCGCTTACTCTCAATCTCAACACGCGGGATACCGTCGGAGAAAATATGGATAGCTATTGGAGACTGCTCGTTGAGTCCACCGTGATATCCGAAAAGACCGCTATGAATTCAGATCCTTTATAACACGAAGGCTGTCTGTCCCCTCCCCGGAAAGCCACCCCTTATTCCCTCTTCTCCTCCAGCATCTCCTTCGCCATATCCCTCAACTTGAACTTCTGAATCTTCCCACTCGGAGTCTTGGGATAATCATCCACCCAAAAAACATGCTTCGGCACAAGATGACTCGACAAGTGCTCCCTCACCCACGCCCGCACCCCATCCTTCGTAATCCCCCTCTCGCCCTCCTCGTCCGCCCTCCATCCCTTCTTCACGACCACAAAAGCACCCACGCTCTCTCCGAGCCTCTCGTCCGTCACCCCGATCACAGCAACTTCCTTGACCCCATCCATCTGGAAAAGACAGTTCTCGACCTCGAGCGGATGGATGTTCTCTCCGCCGCGAATGATCAAGTCCTTGATCCGCCCCGTGATCTCCACGTACCCCTCCTCATCCATCGCCGCCTCGTCACCGGAATACATCCAAACCGTACCCTCCTCATCTTCGACCCTCACCTCCCTGGTCTTCTCCTTGTCATCCCAGTAGCCCTTCATCACAAGGTACCCCGCCGCCGCCAACTCGCCCCTCTCACCTCTGGGCAAGATTCTGTCCCGGTCAAGCGGGTCGACAATCTTGACGGCGGTATGCGGCATCACCCTCCCCACGCTCCCCGTCCTCTTCTCAAACGGGTCCTCCGGGGCCGTCATACAACTGACCGGGCTCGTTTCCGTCTGTCCATAACAAATAACCAACTCCCGCAACCCCAACGTCTCATACAGCCGCCTCATAAGACTCTCCGGCACAGAGCTCCCGGCAGCGATACCCTTCCTCAAGCCCTTGGGCATATCCTCCCGCCTCACGACCTGCCCCGACGCCAGAATCTCCAACACGGCAACGAACATGGTCGAGACCCCGTATAACCCCGTAGCATCATACTCCGCCACCATCCTCAACGTCGCCACGGGGTCGAAAGCCGGGCTCGGGAACAATATTCCCGCTCCGGTGGTCGCCGTCGCCATGTAGCCCAGCACGCACCCAAAGCAGTGAAACAGCGGTGGCGGCACGACGATCCTGTCCTCTGGAACAAGCCCCATCCTCTTACCGATCAGATACCCGTTATTCAGCACAGAGGTATGCGTCAACATCGCGGCCTTGGCCTGCGACGTGGTCCCCGACGTGAACTGGATATTAATCGTGTCGTCCGCCCTCAACTCCTCATCCGGCACCACAGTTCCCTTGCCTCCTTCAAGCAGGACCTCATACGGCGTCAGCGCCTTGAACTGCGGAAACTCGACCTGCGGGTGAAACCCGAGGTTATCCACCACCACGACCTTCCTCAGACTCGGCACGACCTCGCTCTCCACGTCCCCTCCCGCCCTCACCGAGTCGAGATCGGGCACGATGCTCCTCAAGAGCTCGAGGTTGCTCCGGCCGCGGCCGGGCTTGTACGGCAAGTCCGTGACCTTGCCGATCACCAACACCTCGACGCCCAAATGCCTCAACGCGGCGCCGACCTGCTTCGCGTTGAAGCCCGGGTTCAGCGGCACCAGCACGGCGCCGAGCTTGAACGCGGCGTACGTGAGCGCCGCGAACTCGGCGCCGTTGCCGAGGGATACCGCGAGACGGTCGCCTTTGCGCACGCCGAGGGAGCGGAGGCCGTGGGCGAGGGTGTTGGAGAGGACGTCCAGGTCGTGGTAGGTCAGCGAGGTCGTGGTCGCCGGCGGGAGGGGTGTCGAGGTTGAGAGGGGCGTCGCGGTGAGGGCAGTGGGCGCGCGGGCGGTTACGGCGGGACGGTCGCCGTGGGCGGAGACTATTGTGGCGAAGTGTTGGGGGATCGTGTGTTTGAGGAGAGGGGGCTGTGAGGTGTGTTAGTGTGCGAGAGTCGCGAGGATGAAGCCCAGAGGCTGAGAGTTCTGCTCTCGAGATCCTTCAATGGATGAATGGCTTACCTCCTCTGGCCCTGTGCTAAAGCTAAGTCGCTTCGAGCTATACGCCCTGTTCCAAGGCTTGGTGAGAGATCTATTGATTGATTTGTATGAGTAGCCTCTCCTCGCCCTCGGCCTACCAGCGAGGCCACCAAGGCGGCGAAAACAAAGCGAAGGCATCGTGACTATCATTCAGTCTCAAGTGAAAGATCTCCGAAGTCGCCATGCACCCATTCTCTTTCGCGGGTAAGCAATAACCACCGCCCAATAAACCAAGGTTAACTAAAACAGCAAGAGTGAAGGGAGGTTGGAGCTCGCCCAGCTCTCTCTCGGCTTCGAGGTAGCTCCCACCAGACCGCTGCTGGCCGCTGCGGCCGGGGTGCTGTTTTCCTTGGCAGAGGGGGAGCTCCTCCCAAGCTCAGGTTCCCGATCCCGAAATGCGGAGAAAGGGGGGTGCGGGGTTGACGCACAGGGAGTAAGGTAACTCCCTTAAAAAAACACAAAGAGGCCCACAGTAACGACAGATTCGGCCGTCTGTCGGAGTCGCTTTGACCGCTGAAATTCCGCCCAGTCGGCCGAGGTTCGGAATGTTGAGAACCGGGAATGCTTTTTGTGGTTGCGTAGGAAACGACGGCGACGAATGCTTTGGGAATGTTCAATATTGTTCAGTGCCGGAACCGAGGGATCAATCAGACAAGAAAAGCTCCACAGCCAATGATAATCAATTAATAGGTCTGTTGCGAGCTTGGAATTTCAACCGTTGTTATTTCACTGGCTTGTATTGGGTATATTGTACCGCGATGCTGTTGACTGCAGTCCTCCCGGCCTCCCCCAGCTCGCAGCTAGCTACGGCTCTTGGAGCCCCGTGTCCTCTTAAATCTCAAAATAATCGAACAATGACATCTACGCCGAAAGCTCTATGCCCTTCCCGTTTTCCTGGGTATGCAGTTCATCTGTGATCCCTCTTGCTGGTGTAAAACAAAGCCACGTAGAAATATCGAACATAATTGTAAAACATGTCTGGGCTAGACATGGCCCATATGACGCCGCTCAAGATGCAAATATTAAAGGACATGTACGGAAAGAGAAAAAAATCGTCGCTGCCAAAGAGTCTTACGATGAAGCTTCCTCCGTCTGCTCGCCGATGTGACGAAGTTCTTCGGGCTTCCATGTGCCTACGTGATGGTCAGATACGGTTCCTCGCGGCAACATGGGACAGAGCTTACCCTCAAAGTCATGCTTGACAAAAGCCATGGGATCGTCGTAGTCCTTTGCACCCATTTGCTGTACCCCGGGGCTGAAGCTCGTGATGGGCAGGACTACGACGTCGCCAACTTTCTTGGACGTCTCCATGCCGGTGAAGTTTCTCCAGTCAATCACGCCCTTAGAGTTCTTCATATCAAAGTATCTGGGGTCGTTGAAGTAATCGAAGATGGTGTCTGTCCAAACGGCTGGGCCAGTGAACTCAACCACGTTCTTGTCAATGATGTTATCCAGCAGGCCGGCTCTTTTGCGCTTCAGAGTCTCCTCAGTGATACGAGTCACAATCTCGCGCATGACGGGGTGGCCAGGCTTCGACTGGATCGTCCATTGACAGAACTGAATTCGACGGCTGTACCAGTCCTTCCAGTCGGGACGGTCGGGGTCGGCCTCGATGCCGATCACGAGACCAATGCTCTCGCGCGGGATTCGCTCGGGAACCCACTCAAGGGCAGATCGGATAGCATAGGTATCAATGTCGGAGTAAATGCCGCCACGCGCAAGGAGAATCAGGTATCTGAAGAAATCGGCCTTGAGAACTGGCATAGGAAGAGCGTCATAGGCTGCAAGTACCTCGGGCACGGAGGCATAGAGCAGACGAAGGAGGTTGACAGCGACCCTGTCAGTGATGACCTCGTGAACGAAGCCAGGGTGCTGCTCTGTCCAAGAAGCCTCCTGCTCGCGGAAGGCGAAGTCTTGCTCGGCAGGTGTCCACTTCCACGTCTGCCAGATGTATGCCGGGAAGCGCGTCTCGACATCGTAGGGGTATTGGTATGCCAGCTTGTCGGCTAGCGACATCTTGGACATGTCCATCATAGGCTTCTGGCCGGTAACCTTCTTAGGAACGGAGGGTTCGATGCTGTCGGTCGAAGATGCATGGGAGGATTTCGAAGATTCTGTCGTGTCATGGTTCTTGGCGGCGACGGGGGCTTTCGTAAGGTCTGTTGTATCGTGGGAGGAGGATATTAAGTAAAATACGATCAGAAAGAAGGCCGCCGCGGCGAGGGCTCTCCTGGGGGTGAGCATGATGGTGTCGTGGTGTTGAAAAAGAGCGGTAGATGTTGTTGAATTGACCAATTGGCGGCTATGAAGTCATTGGCGGATATAGTTCCTCGGGCCAACAAGAGCTCAACGACAGAAACGGCAAAAGATGTCGGTAGTGACGATGAAGAAGGATGTTTTTTGTCGAAACGAATGCGACGTTGTTCCTGAGCAAACGGTCGTCGGGGTCGGATTAGGGGTATAAAGAGGACAAAGCCAGCTTCAGCTCGAAGGCCTGGACTATGGGTTGGTGATTCCTGCGAAACCAAGATAGGTCATGTTCGTTTGGAAAATATTAGGAAAACCGGGCACGTCGGCAGCAGTTTGAGGCGCAAGAGGATGCGCAGCAGAAAGCGAGCGGGTAGGGCTGGCAGGTAAATGAAGTCTGGGTCGAGGGAATAGGGGAGGGAGCTTGCTCCAAGTTTAGGTGGTGAAGGGATGAGCTGGTAGCGGATAGAGAGGACGTGGGGCCTGGAGACGACGTAACGTGAGCGCGCACCTTTGGCAGCAAGTCGGGGATGGGATGACTGGGTCCAAGTTCCCCGGCGATCGATCTCAATGCCAAGAGATATATGAGAATGAAGGATTTGAAAGTCGTCGGACTCTGGCGAGGGAGTCGTGTTGATGTTGATGGTAAGGTAAGCTGGAATAGACAGGCGTAGATATTATTAGGGGCACCGGTTCAGGGTCCTGGCGGAATTTTTTTTTCGTCGGTCTCTCGCGGGACGGGCGATGCGGCTGGAAGCGAGGATTACGGTGGATGCCGAATTGCGTAAGAAGGCGGATGGATGGCTGTGCTGTGCCGCGCCGAGTACGACTGCTGTATTCCAATTAAGGAACTGGACTGGATAGCTGAGGTTCGGACCTTATTGCCTTGCAAGTGAAGGTATGTTGCTGGGAAGGAGGTTCTGCGAAAGAAGGTGGTTTTCGGCAAACCTCGAAGTAGCGACAGTTGTGAGAGTTGAGTGAGACTTGGCACGGGCGAAACTTTAATAGCAAACCTGGCAAGGGAGGGCAGAGAGATACTGAAGTAGATAAGGTAAAAGAGAGAAGGAAGCCCGAAGAAAGAAGAAAAAAAAACAGGTGGTCGCAACTTCGGAGCAACAATTGCGATAGGGGAGCTCGCAACGGGAAGGAAGGAGAAAGTCACAGTGGTCCCTTCCGTGGCGCGGCCCCCTGGTGGAGCCGGCGTCGCTGCCGACTTGACGCTGGTAAGGTACCTTACCTACCTACCTTAGGTAACCTTCCTAGGGCGAATACGTGCACCACCAACGGCACAGATAGGTACGTTCCACCTTCCGCAGCCGTAGGCGATTGCGGATCCACGAGTCCATGATACCTTACCTTCACCACGCCTGCGTGCTTGAGGTGCTTCCGGACGCCCAGAAGATCGTCCCTTGTGCGGATGCGACCCAGTAACGAGGCGGCGGCACGCACAGCTGAACATGGGTGGCGAAAGGCACTAGAAGAGGGTGCGGGCTCTGCTGCATCTCGTGCAGATGGTGCAGTGGTGGTGCTGACGGGCACTTGGCTGCTTGGCGCTGCTGCCAGGGGGATTCGACAAGACAAGACAAGACGGGAACCCAACACCTCAGATGGATGTGACAGCAAGGGAAGGGCAATTGCACGGACAGACGAGGACAGAAGAGGGAAGAAAGGGTTCTCCATGCTCCAAAGTACCTTAAGGTAGTCGGGTATGAGTGAGCGCATGGACGACATGAACATGGCAAGGCAGGAGAATGGACGGATACGAAGGATCCGGTAAACCTGTTCAAGATGCCCGCCGACTGCGAAAAGGTGATATGACGAGAATGAACATCGTGGGACCTGTGCTCGGGAAGAGCTGCCGACGGGAGTGAAACGGGCATGATGACGGAAGGGACTCGTAAACATAGGAAGAGAGACATGACTGCGAGGGACAGGGGCTTCGATTGAACTTGATGAGTCGAGTCCGTCCTCCCTGAGTCCGTCTCGTGCAAGTCTCCGTATTGCGTCGTGTCAAATGCGCTGCCGGTCAGGCGAATCACCGAGTCCTTAGTAAGATGAGTGCGCCTTCGCTTCGACGACGTCGTCCTTACACTCCTTGACGCAGCGACGAGCAAGCGGACGTCTAGCCAAATGTGGCCTTGCACATGTGCGGTCAAACATTCTGATTGAGCAAACCAGAGTCGAGTCCCGAACCGCCTTTGGAGGGGAATGCGCATAGATTCAAGTCAATCTCATCATGCCCTCCTGCCCAGGTACTCCTGCTGTTCGAATGAAAGTTCTTTCTGTTTGAGGCAGGCAAGTGCCATGTACCTTTGTACCTCAAACCTTCCACGTGTTTTACTTGGTGCGCTTTCCTTCGACTTGCCTTACCTAAGCTTTCCACCCCTGAGCCTAGACCAATGTACTGTGAAAGGTAGTATACATTGCAGATACGTCCCTTCTCCTCCTCCCGCTTCAAGGTCCCGGACAGGCGTGTCCTTTCGCAAAAGCCAGGGACTCTGGAGAAGGTACAGAAGGAAAAATAAGAATCATGATTGAGTAGAAGTAAACCCCAGCGTCCTACTCTAGAAAACAACCGGGGAGAACCCCAGAGCCATCACGACATCAGATGAATTGGCGCGTTTCAGAAGGGGGCACTCTGGATGGATACCTCCTAAAATAGGCATCATTCTGCATCGCTGATAGGGCCTCTTCCCTGGCCACGTTCATCCTCAGTCGTCGCACTCTTCCCTTTCGCATTCGACTCCCTGCACCTTCTCGTCGGCCTCCAATCGCCAGATCCCCGCACCTCGACCCCTTCGCCAGAGGACGGGAAACCAGGAAACTTTCAAGAACCAATGACATTCCTGCTTTCGTCCTTTCGAACACCGGTACCTTAGTCTTCCTCCGCCCTCCGCTTTTCCTGCTGAACTGCCGTGCCGTCCCGGCTCTTCGGGAATGTTGGCCTACGTCCCGGCATTTCGACGCCAAGGTGGTCTTGTACCACGACAAGACGTCTTGATGAACCCCGACGTTCGATCAAGCCATCAACGCCTCCTCGCCGTGCCTCTCATCGCAAAACACCGCCCAGAAACGCAAACCACGCAACTTGCCATTGCCATCAGGCCGAACCTCCGTATTCGTTTCGCCAACTCGGCAGACATGACACTCTCCCTTACAGTCCACGGTGCACTGCACACAGTATCTCAATATCTGGCCCCAACAAGCATGAACCCTACTTCCGCGTTTGGGGCTGAGCTTCCCCTCCACATCCATCTGATCCATCCCAAAAGTCCAGACAAGCCGCTGCCGTCACGCCCTATCGCCATGCAGAAATGTGGTGCCGCGCAAGCCACCTCATCGCGCAACCTGCAGAATCGCCCGCCGTCGGGTTCATCTTTCAGTCTTGGCGCTATTCGGATGGCCATGATCCGAACTCCAGAGAGCCTGAAGCTTAGTCTCGACCGCGTCTCGACCGCGTCTCCGCCGTCATCTCCACATGCTGTTTACTTGGAAAGCCAGTATCACTAAAAAGACTATCTTCTTGCGAGGTAATCTTTACCGCCTCGTAACTACACTTTTCGCTTTTACGCTTGTATTTCCCTCCTCCGTCTCAGACGGCGGGCCACCGCTTTACGCAGAACCTGGGGCCCTGACTACCCGGCCGAGCGGCTCCTCTGCCGACCGAGTCATGCCTCGGCGAACGACGGCCGATCAGAATGTCAGCGAGTCCAGGGGAGCTGAACGATGCTTCGAAGTAGGCTTGCCGCACGGGTCTGCCGCCGATTGTCATTTACTCAAGGCACGAACTCACTTTGATTCAGCGCCTGCTGGTCCGCAATATTCCTAATGTCATCTTCAGGACGTGGGCTTTTCACCAAACAAAACTTTGTATGCGAAACCATTCAAGGCCAAACTTTTTGATCCAGTCTGGTCATTAAAACACCGCTGAAAACAAGGCCGTCCTTGCTCACACCAACAGCGCGCCGCACATGGCACTCTGCCATGTAGATCAAGACCCTTGCCTGGGTCGTGATGACCAATTTCAGGGTCGCGGGCCTGTCTCTGACCATCATTTCAACGTTTTGCCGTTTGATGTTCCTCGAGTCTCATGTACCGAGACGTGCAACATGCGAACCGGCTGTTGTATGACTAGACGAACGGCAACCCGCCGCCGTCTTCAGATGCACCGCCAACTCCATCGGGCCCGGCCTGCTGAGATGTTATTGATACCACCAGACAGTGGACCGATCTCCATTCGGATTGCGGCCTTCGAGTTTGAAGACACAAACAACTTACTTAATGCGACTCTCCAGGTCAGATGAATCGAACGCTTCGAAAGTAGCTTAATCTTATTCCTCTCATACCACAGATCCTGATGCAGCATATGTACAGGCTAGTGCGAGATGGTGGTCGGGGCAGACTCGATTAGATCAATGTCGTTTCTCTCCTTCTTTTCTGGATATTCAATAGCATATGACAAATTCGCGGTTAATCAAAACTTCAGTCCCCAAATCCTCCCCTACGCCTCAGGGATTCCTTGTTCGACAGAGCCGACTATACGACACTTTTGAAGCTGCAGCAACCAACGAATAAGATGCCGATGAAGGCCGCAGCCAATCGCCTCGTCGCATCGCATGGACTTACCAAATGCGGGAGCAGGATCAAGCCCCGAGAGACGATAATATCTCCAAAAGGCTTGGAGAAAACTAGCTATTCAAGGGCACAGATTCGCCGTTCTTGCGTACCCCACCAAACCGCCGTCCATCAGTTGGTCCATTGGCAAACTGACTAATTAATTACCCTGCTAATTATCGTGACACCTCAGAAGGCCGGTTTGGCAAGTATCTCAACAGGATCATGTACGTCCCCAATCACCCGAATCTCACAAGTCGTGCGTCAATCATCTGCATAGCGGTGGCGACATGTCAGGGTAGACTTGCTCGTGCTGCTGGAATTACGTAGCTCATATCGTCCGACTACTGCAAGATCCCCCCCGCATTGCATCTCACCCAGGCGCCCGCTGAAGTCTAGATAAGGCTCGCCGCTGCCGTCGTTGCCATCGCCTCGTCTTCATTCCCAACCGTCTGTCAATTCCTTATGCAATTCATTGTGACGCCGAGATGGCTCCTCATCCATTGAAAGATTTATCTGAAGCCGAGTTCAAACATGCACGCGATGTCGTGAAGAAGCTTTACCCTTCCGACATCACACTCTTCTTCCGTGCAATCTATCTGCAAGAGCCGAAGAAAGCAGAGCTCATCCCATTCCTGCAAGCCGAGCACGCAGCCAATCTCACAGAGTCAACCCCTCGGCCCCCTCGACGGGCCAGACTTCAATACGATGTAATCAAAAGCGGGAAGCTTCCCGAGTACACCACGTCCATCGTCGATCTGGACCAGAACGCCGAGGTTGAGCGCATCGTAGCCAAGCCAGAAGCTCAAACCGGATACATACCGTAATGGTCCTCTTTGGTTTCAATCGCATTGCCTTCACATTGAACGCACTAACATTCCTTTTCAGAGATGAATTCGGCGCCTTCCAAGATGCCTGCGTCTCATCCCAAGAATTCAAAGACGCCATGTCAGAGTTCTCCCTCCCAGAGAAATTCAGCGTCACAATTGACCCATGGCCATACGGCGGCCCAGACGTCGAAGACGGCGCCATCCCGCGCTACATGCAGGGTCTCGTCTTCGCCCGCGATGCTTCCAAGGGCAACCTCGACTCAAACCATTACGCCTATCCGATACCAATCATCCCCGTGATGGATTTTACCACCAAGAAGATCGTCCGCGTAGACCGTCTCGCCACGGGCGGCAAAGACGACGGCCTCCTCCCGCAAGCGAGGGGCTCCAAGCCCAAGGTCCTGTTCGAGAAAAGCGTGGCGTCGGAATACGTCCCGGAACTCCTCGACGCGAAGCAGAGAGAAGACTTGAAACCGATCAACATCACCCAGCCCGAAGGCGCGAGCTTCGCCGTCCAGAGCGACAACCTCGTGGAGTGGCAGAAGTGGCGCTTCAGACTCGGCTTCACGCCCAGAGAAGGCGCCGTTCTGCACGATCTCTGCTACGACGACCGGCCCGTCCTGTTCAGACTGAGCTACAGCGAGCTGACTGTGCCCTACGGTGACCCCCGTCCGCCGTTTCAGCGAAAGCAGGCCTTTGACCTCGGCGACGGCGGGTTCGGCCGCGTCGCCAACAACCTGGAGCTAGGCTGCGACTGCCTCGGCGCGATCCACTACTTCGATGCCTTGCTCGCCGACACGGAAGGAAACCCGACGACCGCCAAGGCGGTGGTGTGTCTGCACGAGCAGGACAACGGGATCGGGTGGAAGCACACGAACTTCAGGACGAACCGGGCAGTGGTAACGAGGTTGAGAGAGCTGGTGATCCAATGCGTCGTCACCCTAGCGAACTACGAGTACGTTTTTGCGTACAAGCTCGACACTGCGGGCGGCATTACGCTCGAGACGAGAGCGACGGGTGTGATGAGCGTCGTCGCCATCGACGAGGGCAAGGAGAGCGAGTACGGAGTCGTCGTTGCGCCGGGGGTGCTGGCGCAGAACCATCAGCACATCTTCGCTGTGCGCATCGATCCTGCGATCGACTCGTACGCTGATGACGATACGCGGGTCGTCGTCGAGGAGAGCGTTCCTGTCCCGATGCACGAGAAAACGAATCCCCACGGCAACTTTTACCAAGTCCGGAAGCGGAACGTGGACAAGGCGTGCTGGGTGGACGCGGAGCCGAAGCTGAACCGTGTGATCAAGATGGAGCACCGCGAGAAGAGGAACGCCGTGTCCGGGCGGAACGTGGGGTTCAAGCTCATCCCGAGCGCGACGCAGATGATTCTCGCGGACGAGGAGAGTCAGGTGTCGAAGAGGGCCAAGTTTGCGAGGCACCACGTCTGGGTTACGGGGCATCGGGACGACGAGCTGTGGGCGGCGGGGGAGTTCACGAATCAGAGTCGCGAGGAGGAGGGTGGGGTGTGGGACATGGTGGCGCGCGGGGACTGGTTCAGTGACGAGGTGAATGGGAAAGGGGGCGAGGATGGGGTGGGTGGTGGGAAGAAGAGCAGTCCTGTTGTCTGGAGCGTGTTTGGACTGACGCACAACCCTAGGGTTGAGGACTGGCCTGTTATGTGAGTTTCCCGGGCGAATTTTGTCGTCGTCGTGGTGGTTTTCGGTTTTAACTGACGGTGTGAACAAACAGGCCCGTCGAGATTCACCAGATGCATATTCGACCTGCGGACTTCTTCACGGCGAATCCGGCACTGGATATGCCTGGTACCAAAAACAAGACGAGCGTCATTGTCCCGTGTTGCGGTGAGAACGGCGAGAACAACGGCGTCAAGAAGGAGGAGGGCAGCGTACAGAAGTCGGCGGTTGCGCATTTCCAGGGCCCAGGACCGGATGTCGATGCCAAGGAGGCTGGAGCTCATACACGATAGATGCTGGGGAAAGGAAGAAGGATAAGGAGAGGACACGAGTTAACCCCGTTTATACCAACGAAATAACTCTGACAAACAGAGATTTCGCGCCGTTTCTAAATGTTACGTGGAGCTGAGCCATATTCACCCTAAGCAGGCATCAGAAGATTGCCGTGATGTCATATTAAATGGCCTCGAGATGGTACACAGCTAGCTGTCCATGCAGACAGACGACGCGATTCCGACGTCTGAGATCAACGATGATGCTACCTGTGCCGAACGAGCTGGCGACGTGGGTGGGTAGCTTCATTAGTAGCAATCATCTCGAAGGCAGCTCGAGCACATAGTATTGCTGAGGAATAAGTCGTAGGCAATGCAGGACACCGCTGGCATAGAGATATAATAGCATCTTTGCTAGCTATTATAGCGCTTTAATTCTCTATAGAATATAGTTACTCTAACTTATTAAATTAATACCTAAATAGACTTAAAGTAAAAAAAGCTTTTATAGTATTTAGAAGGCTCTATTTAATAAATAGAAAGTTTTAAATATCTTACTATTTATTTTTAACTTTATTATACTAACTTAAAGATATAAAAGTAAGTGAGAAGTTATTATCTTCTTAACTATACTTAAGCTAGTAGTTTACTAATATATTAATACTATATAGTAGCTCTTAAGATAGAAAATATATTTATATTTAGTATTAATAACTTTAAATAAATATATACTATTTTTAAATATTAATAGTTTCCTTAAGAAGTAATTCTATATAATATAAATATTTAATATTTATACTATACTTAAGATATATATTTATAATAGGCTTAAAACTAAGAAATTAGATTTAATAGCTTAAAAATCTTAAAATTATAAATAGAGTTATAATAGATAGTAGGGTAAATTCTAAAGATTTATAGCTATCTATCTATATCTATCTCTGCCCCTTAGACAGTATTCCACAGGAACGCACCTTTGAGAACGATGCTGAATAGATCCCTCCTATTGGAACTAGACGCATCTTGGGCTGTTAGTGGCTTTTCAGAGTTGGATTGTACGAGTTCACGACAGCTCCGAGATCACATTGGCTTTGGTCAGACTTCGGACTAGGAATACTTCTCTTATTTATGTATTGGGGTTTCACATGCTTAACGCCCTTACGTACGCTTCTAGAAAGCGACAAAGGGTCCAGATAACCCTGTCTCCAAGACCATTACCCACGAGCTTCCATCAATGGAGAATCCTTGAGAGCTCTTATGGTATCTTCGGCCGTCTTGACCCCGTCTCAGTTGAATTATGGCCCCGTAAGAGAACCGTTCGGTGTTGGACAATTTTGCGTAACGCTACAAGCATTCTGCAAGAATCTTTCCCATCAGGTACCTATGAGATCCAACGTTCCCAGCCTGTAGGTGTGTTCGACTTGCCTAGTGCTCAACCTTGAGCGAGAAATCGACGTGCGGCACACCTTGGTGGATGGCGCTCGTTGAAAGAATGTCAACATCTAGCCTCACCTTAGCAATCTTTCCTCTGGCAAGAGACGCCAAATTCAAACTCACCGTTGCAAACGTAGTCCTCCACATTATCCAGCGTCAAACCGCCCGAGACTTCAACCAAGAAGTGCCTCTTGCCAACCCACCTCTCCTTCAGACTCCTCGCCGCGACCTTGACGCCCTCGCCGGTGAAGTTGTCGAGCATGACGACGTCCGCGCCAGCCTCGATCGCCTCATCCGCCTCGGCCTCGCTCTGGACCTCCACCTCGACCTTCAAACTGAAGCCGCCGACGCTCTTGGCCGCCTTGACGGCGTTCGTAATGCTGCCCTTGCTCCACACGTGGTTATCCTTCAGCATGATCATGGAGCTGAGGTCGTGACGATGCGCGTCCGCCCCGCCGACCATCATGCCGTACTTCTCGACCAACCTGAACCCGGGCGTCGTCTTGCGCGTACCGGCCAAGACACCGGCGTATCCCGCGGCGCGCAGGTTGACGAGCATCCCCCTCGTCATGCTCGCGACGCCGGAACACCTCGCCAGCGTGTTCAGCGCGACGCGCTCGCCGAGGAGCAGACCCCGCGTCGGTCCGGTGACGGTCGCGACGGCCATCTTGCCCTTGGGCGCGCCGCCGTGGCCCCGGAGCTCGACGTGCGAGCCCTCCTTGACGTGCCATTCCACCTTGCAGCCGCACTGCGCAAAGATCTCGTCGACGAACGGACGCCCCGCGACGATGCCGCCGGACTTGCCCCAGAGGGTCGCGGTGCGCGGGTCGGAGCCCACGACGAAGCCGCCGTAGTCGAACGAGGGTGTGTCCTCGGCGAGCCAGGATGTTACGACGGTCTTCCAGCTCGGAGGGAGGAGGTGCTCGAGGACTCCGTGTTCGAGGGGGACGTCTTCCATTGTCAGGGCCGGGGGTGGGAGAAGGGGGGTTTCGAGGAATGTTCGTAATCGGATCTGGAGGGTTTCGCGACAGTCTCGGACGAGGGAAGAAGCTGTTGATTGAGATGTTCGCGCCCGGGGCTAGAGGGACTTGTATCAAAGGAGCTTTGTCGCCACGGTTTGGGTTTCGTTGACGTTGTCGCCGGCTTGGATCGGTGCCGGTCGCTGCCGATGGCGGGGTGGCGAGTGGCAGCTGGGCGGGGCGAGATGACAGCTGTCAGCAGCTGCAAATACCAGTCTACTCTTGACGGGAAGTTGAACCAAACGGGCCTTCAAACCCATGGGGAAAGTCTACAACTCAAAGGTAGACATCTAGATATCTCGGAACAATATTGGAAATTTCTCGATAGGCACAACATGGGCATGTTTGGTGGTAAGAAGGGTGTGAATACATTTGTGAGCCAGGTATTTTGTCGTTTGGGTGAAGTCTTCATGACACGGAATAGCTATCGTAGATATTTAAAATGAAAGAGTGTTCAGGCGTCATTGGACCTTCTAATAATCTAGCCAAAATTGCGAAACTACTGTCTGCAAGCTCGGCGATCAACTAATTGGATGATTCAGACTTGTACACCAAACTCTGCCATTTCTACAGCTCTTGTCGTCGTATTCGAAATAGGTCCATGATTTCTTCATCTGAAGATGTTCCATATGACTCAGGCTCAATGAGTGAAAAAGTATCACATCCCGCCCATAACTTGCCTCCTCCTGATAGAGTCGAGAAAACCGAGAGGAATGCAGGCGGACGTAGGGCAAACCATTGCCAGATTATCGCCTGATTAGTAGAACAAATCGTGATCGACGTGGCAGCAGACCTGATCAGGGAGGGAATTACTTTTCGGCGAATGAGCGAGGGCACCATCGATGAGGTAGTGCGACATGAGAATTCCCGAAGGGGGGATACTTCATTAACGAGTGACCCCCCCGGAACGATGCCCGGCTCAAGACTGTTCGCGGACAAGCCAAGGAGGCCGCAGATCATGAATAAGATCCAGACGATCAGCTGTATGGTGGCGCTGGGGTATTTAATGAGATCCGCCGGAAGACGAATCAGGATGTAATCAATGTTACAGCGTTTGACGTTCACGATGTGGTTGTCGTCTCCTTCGCAACAATTGGGAGAATTGCAATGTCAAATCGGCGTTGGACTGTAGGTATTCTTTTCGAGGTGAGAAGACCTTACTAGTCCCAATGCCAATCATGAAGGATAGGTGTTCTGTCAAGTTGTTTGCAAACTCGGTGGCGGATGGCAAACGGTCCTCTCCAACGAGGTTCAAACTTCGGGGGCTTTCTGGTGAAAGCAGAATATCCTAACAACTACCAAATGGGAGACAGGGACGACTGGAAGAGGGATGATGAAGAATGATGCAGATGGGTGACGTTGTTGCTGAGGAGAGAAGATGTAGTAGGAGAAAGTGTTTTTGCGGGAGCAAACCTTTTCAGATCAGTAAACGATTATTGAGTGAAGAAAAGGTCAGAAGCCCAAGGCGAAGTGAAGTACTTCCTGGCAGAAGTTGGGAACCTGAAGAGGGAAGGAACGAAGGCAAGTGAGTGGGTTACACAAACAGGCGTAACAGTCTTCAAAGTACGCCTCTTGCTCTTGGAGTTTCAATCTTTTTGCCCGAAAGAAAAAGGGTGAGAAGGTAGGCATGAGGGCACAGACAGAAGATATTGAATCCTCGCCCTGACGACGATATATCCTTTGGCGTGAGTGGTATGTCTACAAGATACGTAAGATGCAAAATAAAGAGCAGGAAGAGCACTTCCCCCTGACCTGCGCTGCGCTCCAGGTAATTTTGTTCTCTCTAAAGACAATGTGTCCGATTCAGTTCTTTTGATGATGCTATGTCAACGTCTTTGTCACTGAGAAACAAGATCTAACTGATGCATCGCTCTACAACATCCAAGTTCGGCTTCAATGGGCGAAGGTGTAGCAATTTATGAACCGTGCCCAGACGGCCCAGCATTCATGTCGCTAGGAAAGAAATTGAACAAATCAGTCGTGAGAACGTCGAAGTTGAGATCTGGGAAGGGGTTGAGTCCTGTCGCTGCTCCAGGGAGAGACATTGGATAGTCTGGAGCAATGGGCTCAGGCTGCTGACGATATGGCCTGTTGCTGAAGAAGATCAAGTCGTCAGAAGTCGTGGCCCGGTTCTCGTCAAGCGACGGGAACTGAATGCTGGCAGGAAATCGATCGCCCGACCATGAAGGTGAAGAGTCGGTGGAACCTCCATCGAGCACACCGCCCGAGGTTGTTCGTGAAGCGTTGATGGTGTTCTCGACAGCCCACACGATACGCTTGATGGAGTGGATCGCATTCGTGACCGGTTCGTCCCTGACGAGAGTGCGCAAGCCAGAGATGGCCATCTGGATGTACTCGAGGTTATGAGGGTGCTTGGCCGGGTGGCGGAGGCTGTCGTAAAGGAACACGGCGCAACATGACTCGATGAAGAAGGCATGATATCTGCGCGTCTGCAGGTGCAACTGTTAGCACCTTCACCATTTCGACAAGTTCAGTGACGTCGGTAACCTACATTGCACTCTTCTGGACCGTGAAGTTTGTTGCTGGTGAAGGCGATTGCATCTTGCGCCGCGTCTGTGGCATGCCTGCATGCTTGCCTGAGCCATATATCTCCCGTCGATCCAGTACCACTTCCCGACTGAAGGGCTGCTTCTGCTATGAGGAACGGGCGAAATATTAGGAGAATAACATGGAAATAGACTGAAGAACATTAGCTTCGCTACCTTTCCACGTGGGGTAACTTGCCATTGTGCATCAACAAAGACGTCTCTGCGTTCCATGCTTCTTGTTGTGCTGGTATGACCGACCCAAGGCCCCACTTTTCTCCGTATTGACGGACTTGGGCGTAGAGCTTCTCGGCTTTGGTGTATAGCTGTCGAAGGGAGTCGTTTCTTCGGTTGTAGATAGACTCGACAGCCTCTTCTATGATGGTGGCAAACTGGCAAAGAGCCACCATAGTTGGCTGGCCATCGGGGAATGGACAAGATGCGAAATCCGACTTTCCCACCATACTACGCCGGCCAACAACTAGACTCAGCCATCTAGGTTTGGATCAGTCCATGTGCTTGCTCGTTGAGCGAGCCAGAGGCTTGGATAAAAACTTACATTTCCAAGAAGTAGAGCGACCATATCGTAATCAAGCGCGCTTGGACTTCTTCGTTGCGGGATATCGCGCTTGTGGTTCCGACGTGCAATCCCATGGCGAGAGCTTTCCTACTTGCAACACCCATGTGCAAATATGCAGAGTTGGGTCGTCCCATATTGAGCTGATAGTGAGCCATCAGCATGGAATATTGAATCATGGGCAATGTGACTGCGTCCTCGTATATGATGGCCTCTTTCTTCGCGTGGATGAAAAGGGACTCGGCAGCACTCGTTGATGTAGTGCCAAGCGCGCCAAGAGCGAGAGCTGCAAGCAAAACCGTCTTGCGCTGTGGTTGAATAGCCGTATCTGAGCCAGGTTCGAACAGACCTAGAAGTACCTCATCCATCTCCGCAGGCGTGAAGAACGGAACCGTCAAGATGTGTGTGTTTTTGAATTGCTGGGCAAACTCCTTGGCTTCTTCTATCGAAACAGGACAGCTCACAGGCTGCGTCGGCTCTATGTTGACTTTGAGGGGCATTCCAAAGAAGATGTTACGTTGCATGAACATGTCCAACCCTGGACCGCCCTCTTGGACATCTCGACTATGGTTCTGGCCGTACTGGCCGGATAGAAGGCCCCGGTGGATCTGTTGTAAAAACGCAGAATTCGAAGATGGACCATAGAAGAGCTGCGAGCTGTCTGTCGACTTGGGAGCGTGGTGCGCAGCAGCAACGCTGTGATAGACCTCAGTCTGTGCGACCTGTTGCTGGTGGTCTTCCGCCAACCGCCGAGACGCGGCTTCGTCGGGTGGGACGACGCCCTCCGGGCCCGGAGGTGACGGGCCGTTCCCGGTCTCGCCAAGGGCGGCCGCCGCTCTGTGCTTTGCAGACAGACGCACGCGCGGCTTCAGTCGATATACGCAGTCAGAGGGTTTTTGACCGCACTGCTGACAGGGGTTGTCACCGGAGCACTTGATTTTGCGGCGACGGCATGGCTCGCATGCCTTGGGAATTTTCATGGCGGATCGCATGTCGTAAGTCCGAAGGGTCGCGAGCTAATGCCCCAGAACAACGGAAGCGAAAAGGAATAGGAAGGGATTCGGATTCAAATCGCAAGCGATCGTGACTGTAAATCCTCAAATCCGAATGAAAGTTCTGCATGGCCAGATGCAGATGTGGTTGTTGATGGAGAAAGAGCGCGGGAGAATGACATTGAGACTTCTGGCCCCGTAAACCCGAAAGTCCGCAATTCCGTAAATCCGATCTTACGCACTTCTGTTGTCCTGACACGACGACGCTGCGGGTCTCAACACCTGGACTATAGAATATGACGACGTATTGAGAAACAAACCCGAAACAGTGGCCGTCTAAATATTTTGCACTCCGCAATGACTGCTTGGACTGGCGAGTGGCGGGCGAATGGATGGACGCTGCCCGAATTCCCAGTATGGCGGACATCAGCACTTCAGCCGAGTGCATCTCCTTCAGCTCGTCCGTGCCCAACTCGCCAAAGACCGCGTACTGCCAGCTTGCCTCCGTAATGGCACCCGTCCGACGAGAAGGCTATCATTATCATGCCCGGAGAACTACTTGAACGCGGTATCGAAGAGGCTTTCGGAGTTCTACCACAACTATACTCCACTCGTTGAAACAATGGCCTCTTCGAACGCGCGGATCATTCCAACATAAAGTTCGTCTACAGCTTCAGGCGAGCCGTCACTCCCCGTGTAAGGTGTCCCGTCCTGTAGGGAGAACAGAATTCGGCGCAGGCCTTCTGCAAGCGGCTTGAGGGTGTGAAACTCGGGGGGGAATTCCTCTAGAATATCTTGAAAATTCTCCTGATCCATGTCGAGAGACTTGCGTGCCGCTAGCTCGTTCCAATCGCCATTGCTCCAATGTCGAAGTTTGCTCGTTCCCGAAGGATTATCCGTGTGGTTTGCTATTACAATCCACAGGAAAACATACAGGAAGGATTCCAGGTCGTGCCTATAGGTATGGTATTCACCCTTCAAAACGCCAATAGCGATGAATGGCCTGGTGCCGGTAATTCCAGGCTCGGTTGCTGGTTGTCTGGAAATTTCTTCTGCGGAATCGAGGTCTATCAGAATTCCCTTCGGCTTTCCTTGATCTTGATCATCCAGAATGATCATGTTCCCCGGAGATATGTCCTGGTGGAGAATCTTGGCGTCGTAATAGAGTGATCTGTGGCACTTGATGGCATCGCGAAACACTTGAAGCAATTCCGTTAAGGACCAAAAAGTATGGAGAGGCCTGCCGACGGGAGATGTGAGGCTGCAGGCAAGGATGCGATTTTGAAAGAAGTTATCGGTTTCTTCAGTATACTTGGCAAGTCCGTTGACACTGCCAGCAACTTCTTGTCGTTCTTCCACGGTTACCTGCCCCTCGGGAACGTGTTCCCTGACGAATTTCCTCTGTTTCCCCCATCGGAGACTTCGGCGCAGATTTGCTGTACTCTCAACTTCTCGGTAGTACTCAAGGGAGACGGCACCCCAGACGCCTTTCTCCTTGGCCACTTTCAGAAGCTCGTCCTCCGGGCGCTCCCTGGCCCAACGCCATTTGAACTTGAGGACGTACCTCCAATCGCTCGACTCAGGCACTTTAGCCCGGTAGCAGGTTGTTCCAGAGCCAACAATGCCTTCACGGGACGCAATTGGTTGGTCCTCAAGATAGAGCTTTCCCAAAGAAGGCATCGCCGCACTGTCGAGGACTATGTAGCTGCCGCCCTCATCGTTCTCAATGAAGTTGATTTTCCCTAGGGCCTGGTCTGTCATCCGCTGGTAACTGAGAATAACGGAGATTGGTTGGATAAAATCTTCCCGGAGATCGAATACGTCGCTACAGTATAAGCCAGATCGATCAAAGGTCCAAAATTCGAGCAGTGATCCGCGTATGTAGAAGCCGTGTAAGTAGAGTCGTGTAGGCTGACTGGCAAAGACCTGACATGCGGACCGGCAGAGCCGCAATAGCCCATCTTGATAACTGACGTGATTATCGCGGTAAAACTGTCCAACAACCTGAACGTGACCCCACCTTGTCTGTAGGTTGGAGGCCGGCGGACTGGGCATGGACAAGAAAAGCCGTGAACCGCCGTCAGCACTATTGTCCTCGGCTGTGACGTGACTGATGTCGCCGCTAGATATATGCCAGGAGCCTCTAGCGCCGTTAAGCTCCCACGAAACATAGTCGGAAAACAATTGAAGGAAATTGCCGGGCGATGGAACAGCGGGTGGAATAGCACAATGACTGGTAAACCCTCCGGGTGTCTGGATTTCCAAAGAAGCGTCTTGACACGCATACTGAATATTGCCAAAGTGTTTTTCTACATACCCGCTCATGGGGCCGTGCATACGACCATCGATATCGTCAAGGGTTTCTTGGTCGTCTGTCGCGGGAGCGAGCGGAGTTGGCCGACAATGAACCGCCGGGTTGTTCTCCATGGTTGATAGAAGACGGAGTACGGATGGTGGTGGGCAGTTTAGATTGGGAGTTGAAACTAAAAGCGACGTGGGGTATGCTTTATAACAATAAGGATCCTATATATAGTTAGGAGTTAGAAACAAGAGTTAAATAAGTATATTAATTATATATTGAAGTACTTTAGTATAGTTGCTATAATACTAACTCTAAATAGCTTTATATTACTTTATTTATAGAGTTATATAAAAGCTTTCTTTTTAAATAGCTTTATAAATAAATTAGCTATATTATCTATTAATAATATATACTTAAAGTTATTCTTACTATATTAAATAACTTCTTATATAACGTAATTATAGATTTATATATACTTTATATAGTGATTTATAAACTCTCTTGTTATAAATATAATTACTTTAGTATTATTAATTTATATATAAAGGGGTTTACTAAGCTCTACTCTAAGTTTACTTAAGAGGTTATATATTTAAAGCGCTTTTAATATAGTAGATAATACTATATAGTACTTAGCCATTATTAATAACTTAGAGACTATTAACTATTATTATAATCTCTATAAAATAAGTTTATTAATTATAAAGAAGATCTAACTTATTATTAAGTATACTATATCTTTATAGTTAGTATAGTTACTATTAATATAGCTATAGAGACTTTATTTATTGCAACCTCTAGCTTTATATTTATTATTATTATAACTTATTACAAAAAAAGATATATATTTAAGTACTATATTAAGTACTTTATGCTGTTTATATATAATATATTTAAATAATAATAAAACTAAGTCTATATATATAAACTAAAGGAGATATCTAGCTATATTATAAATACTTTAAAGCTTATTTTATTTAATACTCTTTAGTATTATATATAGATATCTAGATTTAGTATAGTATTTATACTAAAGACTATAAAGTTAAGCGCTCTAGTTTCTATAGATATATTTATAGACCTAACCTCTACTCTAAACTCTTATATTATATCTACTAAATATATTTCTTAATTAATAGGAGGATGCCGCTAAATAGATAGATCTTGTGGATAGTTATAGGTTGGAAGATCTCTTGCTGCTTCATAGGCGGAGCAGGCGTTGGATTAGACTACTAAAGTAACCAACTGCGCGACGAGGTCGTAAACAACAAATAGGTGAAATAAATGGAGGGGCGTAGGTGGAAGGTCGGCAAAGTGGCGTTCGAATTTGTATATGCGATGAGGCAGGAAGTTATTCCCTTTTTTGAGTTGGCGGTGGCCTGGAGCCTTTGCGTGCCTGCATCACCTCCTTCGCGTGCAGCAGTCTCTTGAAGGGTTGGTTGCATGAGTGTGTTATTAAGTTTATTGTCTTCTATGGCGTTGCTAGTGGTAGAGTGTTTTCTCACAGCAAAATTAACCTTGAAGGAAAAAGTGAAGATGTTGCGATTATTCGCGTCAGTGCTATCAGCTAATCAAAATCCAACACTTCGGTCTCAAAGGGATGGCACTCGATGGCATAGTCATGTGACTATAACGGAACTGGCTTGGGGAATATTACATAAACCTCCCGTGCATGCTCTTTCTAGCACTTGCATCTCGCTAATTCTATATTTCTCTTCAACATTCACTTTTATCGATCCCTCTCAATAATGTCTGACAAACCTCCACAATCACCCTCTTCACAGAAGGCACAACAACGTTCTGACGATGAATACTCAACTTTGGTCTCAAAAGGCACGTTTGTCGCACTTGGCTCAACGTCATATGTAGAGCTTTTATCAAACGGCAACATCCTCAAGAGGCCCTGGCCTACCCCCGATCGTCTTCTTGAGCGACGCCGCGAAATCGCCATCGAGGCGGACGTGTACCATCGGATCGGGCCACATTGTTGCCTTGTGCAGAAAGAGGCGTGGGATCCCGACACTTGGTCTTTGACCTTGCAATACTTAGAAAATGGAACGCTAAAAGATTATCTGGCGTCCCGGCCCGAAACCTCAATGGATCAACGAAAGAAATGGGCGAAGACAGCCGCTGAATGCGTCCAACTTCTACACTCAGCCGATATTCTCCATTGTGACATTGGTCCACACAATTTCCTCATAGATGATGATCTAAGTCTAAAGATCATCGACTTCAGTGGTGCCTCGATCAATGGCTCGCTCACCAATATTCTACCTGGAATTCGTTACGCAGGCCCTCCGAGAGACAAATCATCGAGGTGGCGCCCATCGGTTAAGATGGACCTCTTCAGTATGGGGTCGACGATATACTACATTATGACGGGTGGGGAGCCTTACGGAGACCTCAATGATGAAGAAGTCAGTAGTCGATACTTCGCCCGCAGCTTCCCCGATTTGACTGGCATTCCATTGGCAACGATAATTTCAAAGTGCTGGCTTCAGCAAGTTGAGAAGGTGGAGGATGTGCTTGGCTTTTTTGATGAGGTTTGAAAAGACATATGGCTTTGTGTATTTATGAGCTGCAGTTCTGTTGATAAGAGATAAAAGACACTCAACTCAGGTGATAATGGGATCGTTATTCGCGTCTCGGCAACTCCGATCAGCTGGTCTTGGTACTATTATCTCTTCCATCGGGCTCTTTAAATTCCGTATCAACGTGACGCAGGTACAGTTACTTTATCCAATTCCAGATCTGCTAAAGCAGTGCGTTCCGTCAGCCAGCGGTCTTCGGGCGATCTCGAGCAGTGGGTATCGGGGATTGCCTACCCTTTATCCAAGGGTCAAAATGACTTTATTGCTATCTGTCTCCTCTTCTCACCAGTAAGAATTGTCTGGCTGTCTGGCTGTCTGGCTGTCTGGCTGCCTGGCTGCAGTGGCCTCTGATGTCAGAAGGTTACCGGCTGGGAGTGAGAGAGTCAACAGGAGGGTACTTAATATAGGTCTCATGGGCGATAAACATTTAAACCTGCCCCTTTCACCTATATATGGGCCAGAAGTAAAGGGTGTCTATTAAGTTAGGCGTAATTATATATATATTAGTGTTGCAATGCGGTTCACAGCACTCTCAGCCTTATAAGGCTGCAGTGGCTGTGCACTATAGCGTGCAATTATATAATTATATACTGTAAACTATTTCACTATGCTTTCTATATATACTAATCTATAGCTAACATAGTTATTTCTTATAACTTACCCTTACTCCTATCTATAGCTTATAATAGTTATAAGCCTAGCTCTATAGCTTATAAATACCTCTCTAACCTCTCTAAGCAAAAAAAAGAGCAAGTAGCTTTTCTCCTATTATCTTTTACCTATTTAAAATAACCTTATAAAACTTAAAAACCTTTTTAAAGTAACTTTATAATAATAGCTATATACTCTTTAATAACCTTCTCTCTAGAAATAAAGCTCTAGAGCTTTACTAACTAGTCTTATTAATATCTTAACCTATACTTATCTATATAGAGTAAGAGTATTTAGAAGTATCTTAATTCTAATAGCTCTAATACTAAGAAGCTTTCTAATACTTTTAAGAGTACTCTAACTATTTAGGAGTTTATAGATAAGTATAATAACTCTTAGTGAGGTAGCTTGCTTATATAATCATATTATGTAATAGGAATATTATATAATATAGCTTAGGTAATTAAGGAGGTATTGAAATAGGTATTATTTCAGCTTATTTACTAGTAACTAGCTAGGTAGGGTAATATAGCTTAGGTAATTAAGGAGGTATTAAAATAGGTATTATTTCAGCTTATTCACTAGTAACTAGCTAGGTAGGGGAGAGAGGAGTTATTTATACTTATTCTAGCCCTTCTAGAGGCTTCTATTACGTAATTACTTACGCAATAGCTTACGTAGTAGATTGCGTAGATATTTAGCCTATT